>MU225529.1:1071196-1136873 GCA_018584345.1 Thuja plicata
TTGCAGTAGATTAGATGAATGAATGGTCAAAGTATATACATGTGCAGAAATGTTTTTAAAGTTTTAAGAGTTACTGATTCACCCCTCCCCTCTCAGTAACTTGGTTAGTCTTGATTATTTCCAACAAGTTTTAAGACTCGTATAATTTATAAATTTATATATAGTTACACCCTTCTTCTTTTCCTTTCTAATAGTGATAGATAAGGAAACAAACCATATAATCATTATTTTCCTCAAGTAGTTTTAAGACTCGTATAACTTATAAATTTATACATAGTTACACCCTTCTTCTTAATGGTAAGAATTAATTTAACTCTTGTTATAATTTTTTACTTAATCATTTTATTTGCATAGTTCATGAAGTGTGAATTCCAATCCTAATTTTATTCTGTAAAAGTTAAAAGTTAGGTGTTAAGTATAGTTTTCAACAAAATAAATAATTGACTATAATTTAAAACTAAATTATAATAATGTGTAATAATTTGAGTTCATGTCAAATAAATTATTTCATCATGAAGGGTATTTATAAATATAGTACATGGTAGATGTAGAACTATTTAGTAAAAAAAACATTAATCAAAAGAAATTCCATGTAAACTTTAATATCTAAATTATTTGGTAGTAAAATCTTGTTATTAGAGAATAAAATCAATATTTGTTAGTGGTTGGCATGTGCACCAAAAACTCTCATCATGAACTTTGTTCCTAAATTTCAGGATTGGTAACCATTCAAATATGAATATAATGAGTTTCAAATTTTAGACTATAATTATATCTGTAATACATATAATAATATAAATTTTTATTCTATAACTATTCATCCATGATAAATTTTATGAAATAACAATTCTTCAAAATTTAATTTTATACCAATAAAATAATTGTGCATACAGTTAATATGACAATTCTAAAATTAATATTATAAAATAATTCTAATATTCTCAATAATAATATATAACCTTAAATTATGAAAATTAAAAAATCAATATTATAAAATACATCTAATATTCTAATTACTTAAAAACTTATTAATTCCTTCGAGATCTTGATGTCTTTGGGTATATGACAAATCCTTGTGATAATTTAAACCATCTTTTGTTACACACTTTCCTCTCAACAAACCTTCTTGATAAGTACATAAGTATATAACATGGCTTGTTTGTTCATGAATGTTAATATAGTTTCTTTGAATTCCTACTGTGATAGTGATCTCAATAGCTGATCATGAAATTGTCTTTATATTTAAATTTGTCTTTCTCACCAATCATACATGACAGTCCCTTAGAATCCTTATGGTAGTGAAATAAATTTTTCATTAATATTAAAAATCAAATTTCAAAATTGGAAGAGAAATATGATGTAAAAATGCAAGGTAAAATTGATATGAATTATATAGATAAGTTTTTGAAACAAGTATAGTGAAAGAGCAGTAAGATTGAGAAATCATAAACCTATAGATTGAGGTAGTGGCCATATTTTTTACAAGGCTTGCAGATGCAGTGTTGAAATAAATTCAATGCTGGAGCTTTGATAATAATATTATTTTAGAAATTAATATAAAATTGTCTTCATCCTCTTCTTGTTCATCATATGAAAATTCCCTTTCTGTAGCCTTCTCAGTCCATAAATAAATTGGGTAGCTTATACTCTGAATGTTTTTAATTTAGGTCCTTTAATCGCCTATCCTTGACATACTTTAATTGATCGTCTTTTAAATAAAGAGTGACCTTTTCTCCCCTACCAAGGTGTTTACCAGATGCATCTTTTTTCACAGTAAAGAAACCTGACCAACTCGAGACTCACATATGTAATATTCATCACTTTTTGCTTTGTAGTCACAAAAAATTGCTCAACAACCAAGCCTGCAGAGTAAATACTAACACCAAACTACCCAATCATGCTAACAACGACACCAATTGAAAGAGAATTTATAAATTCCTTGGTGTCAAACCTTACATAGGTCCCATGATTGTCAACCATATCTAAATTGATCACGCCAATGCCACTATCAATAAAAAATGAAATGCTAGCATTTTCTAAAACAATTTTAATGAACAACTCAAGCAAAGAATAAAATTTTGACTTTTTATTAAGGCTCTCGAAATGAAGCTTATTAGGATCATTTGAAGAATTAATAATTATCCTTCTCAAAGAGATCTCCTTGCTTGTGCCCTCTTTCATCCTTCTTAGTTGCATCTTTAAAAATTTGCAAATTTAGAATATTACATAGATTCACAAAAGTAAGAATACTGCATACAATATGCTTATAATATTACTCCATACATTTCCCTCATAAAATATTTCCCTTGCATGAGAATTTCTTCTTCCCCTAGTGAAATATTTTGCTGAGGTCATGCATCAAAAGAAACCATCTTATTGTTGGTTGGACTGTTAGCAGTTTTTCATGTAGAATCACAATATAGCTTATCAAGCTTGACTCTCAAATTCCCAATTCTTTATTCATACAGGGAAAAGGATAATTAACAAGGATATAATCCTTCTACACTTTGAGCTCCAAAAACTTAGGTGGGTGTACCTTCACTTGATTACTACTTCTTAGTAACTTTAATAGTGGATTAGAGATCACACACTGATTTTCTAATTGTCTTTTACTATTTCAATTGATAAAACACCCTACAGATGACAATAATCAATTTGATACAGAGCTTGACAAGCCAAACTATAATCATAACAATAGAAAATAACAGTGAGATAAGGATTTTCATCCTTCTCTTTAGATCTTTGACTCAGGAAGGCTAACCTTTTGATTCTCTCTTTATGGAATCAACAAACTAAGTTGTATTACTTAATACAACCTTTTAAACTTATAAATTCTTGGTAATAGAAAAATAGATAATTGTTTATTTTGATTTTGATGATGAATAACTGCTTGTCAAACCCCAGACCAATGCCTTATTCTTGGGCAAAGAGTCAAATCAGATGTAAGTCCTCTACAAACTAATTAATGGAAATACAAAATACAGTTAAGATAGAATGCCTTACAGACTACCTTTTCATTCCCACACCGCTGTTATCAAATCCTCACACTATTGTTTATCCCTCTAAAATCACTCATAAGAATTAATCTCTCCTTGAAAGAAACTCATAAGAAATATCATAGTTACCTTATAACTAGTATGTTCAAGATGCCTTACAAATTAAACATACAAGAGCATAGAAAGAAATATAAAGAGACAACAATGATATGGAACATGAAAATACACAGTATTTTATTAATATGATGTTTCTTCAATACATTCCAAAGGCTAAAAACTTAAAAAATTAGACAAAAATGAGAAGTCTGCCTCGCAGTCATATTTTCAACATCCTTACAATATGTTACATATTGCTATTTATAGAGTTCTATCCATCTTCTAATCCTTAAATATTAAGGATGCAACAAGCTTCAGATGACTAGACCTAACCCTAAAGATACTAGAAGACAAAAATACAATTAGGCCTTCAAGCGGTGGGAAGACAAAATAAAAAGAAGAAGATCAAATTTTATTTCCAAATCTTTGATAGCTGGCACCTTTGTCTGAAGATATTTTGGATAATCTCTTGTAGTTATTGCGAGACCTAGTGACTATCAATACATGCTAACTTCAACTAGTATTTGTGATAATTATCCTCCCTGTGCTCATATATTATGTGCCAGATGTCTCTTCAATCCTCGTCCAATATATCTAAGTCAACTATTGCAGGCTTCTTTTTCTTGGGATTGGTGAGAACATCCCATGCTGCAACCTCTACCTCTTTAGGTCAATTAAAGCTCTGTATATTCTATAATTGTTCTTTTTGTTTGTCCCATCTAGCATCTATGATGAGCTTGACATCTTTTACAAACTTATTAAAGTATGTTTCTTCTTTAAAAGCCTCATCTAAGGTTTTATTAAACCTATCCATATCTATTGCAATACTATTTGTTATAAATGCCTCTTTGATAGTCAGTAACATATCAAATTCACCTTTCCAATCTAATATTTGTTTTATCTTATTATCATCTCCCTTTATTGGAGGAATAAACCTATTAAAGTCTGGCCCAAACATGTTGATCCTAACTTGAATCTGATTTGTCTTGCCCTTGAAGAAAGACAAAGTGGCTCCAATCTACTCAATTTAATCTCCCACCTGGCACACTATCTCAAGAAGATCTTCCCTATGTGGTTGTAAGGTTGTTAACCTTTCAAAAAGTGTTCTCTTGCCAACCCAAATGCTGAAATAAGGATTTAAGGTTGCAATGTGGTTATTTACCTCTACTTCTAGGTTAGGCAACTTGCTATAAGCATTTTGCACCAAGTCAACCTTATCTTTTAGGATATCAATCCTATGTTGTAAAATATTCCACAAGGCTTTGAAAGCCACTTCATTCTTATCTTTTTCCTTTTGCTTTGTTTCCTTTGAAATATTCCATGTATCTTCAGTTTGTACTAGTGCATCCACAACTTGCTTAGGTGAAGTAGGAATAGCCTTAGGGGTTTCTTGTAATTTTTGATTTAATTCTGCCACCAACTTCTCTAATGCATTGATCTTAATCAAGCATACTTCTCAATCTTTTACTACAACACTGGATTCATCAAAAATATTTTGATACCATTTTTACATCTGTTCTTCTTTGGCTTCATTTAGGTGTGCAAAGTGTGTGTGAGCTTGAGATATTTCCATGTCATATGTATTGTGGATAGGCCAAACGATCTTATTCGCATATTTCTTTTCTTTTACATTTATTAGAGAAGGCTTCTGTGTCTTGGGTGCAAGGGACCACATTGCCAATGTTTGAGATCATGGATCATACCCACATCCTTTGATCATATCACCAATTTATGTCTCTTAAGAAAATTTTGCATTTGGTTGCCTTCTGATTTGATCAATGATAAAGGCAAAGGCTACATCCCATCCTTCTATAAGAAGCATGCCACTATATTTAGCCAACTTCCTGGCTTCCTCTAGTTTCATGGTTTCTACCTCAGGGTCATATTCTTGTAAAGCCTGTAAAGCCTCACTTGGTACTTAATCTCCCCCTGTTAGTTGTAATTGTGATCCAACTTATTGTTTCTTCATCTAGATAAATAAATCCTTGAACTCTTGAGCTTTGATGAAATTGTCATCACTCAAGAATTGTTCTTGATGTAGTACCCTTTCATCTTGGCACAGTAAGAGGGGCAGTTCAACTTCCTCTTACTTTTTTTTCCTCCCTAATAAATTTTTTCAATTGGTGATCATATGCTTTGTTACCAATGATTAAAGAACTCACCTTATCCTTTTTCTTCTTCTGTGTCTTAACATTGGAAGGCTCCCCTATTTCTACTTTCTATTTCTTTTTGGGAGGTTCATCAGTCATCGCAACCTCAGGTACTTGAGTAAGATCCATTATTATGTGTTCCTCTATTGTGGGTGGATGATCCATTGGAGGAGGGATATGTACTGAATAAATACTATCATTGTACTATGAGGAAGAGTTCTTATTAGGACCTCTTTCCTTTTCTTCTATCTGCTCCTCAAGCTGATTATATAACAAACCATAAGATTCCATCATTTTTTTAAGTTTTTGTAAATTGGGTAATTCAGGGAAGAACCCTCCAAAAGAAATTCATTTCTTTTTAATTTTTTGTTCTAGTTACATCAGATCCCAATATTGGGTAGCCCTTCTTTATTCTTCTTCATCTTCCAAGATGTCTTTGATCAAGTCCTCTTGCACACATTCCTCATATGCTTATCTAGTGGGTAGCCTTGGAGTCAAACTTTTCTTGGCACTTTTAATAAAATTCTTTGGGTCTATATACCTATATGAAGCCACACTCATTCTGTATTGGTTCAACCATTTTTCACTGAATCCAGGGCTCTTTTTCCAAGTATGAAACTAAGAATCTTAAATTTTTTGGGTGTAAATGTACCCTTCTTGTGAGAAGCTAGGTGCTCCTTATCAATCCATATCAATTGCCAAATAAACTCTATTATAGCTATCCTAGGAGGCACATATTTTGGAAGTATATGAGGTGGCTGGGGACATCCATAAACCCTCATTATATTAAAATTCTTGTCAAAGTGGAAATCTCCCAAGTTATGGTCTCCTAGCCATTTATCCACAAATTGACAAGGTCTAAGAAGTTGTAGAACCTTGCTGGGAAACATTGTCACATTTGTGCCTATCATCTCTAGAATAGGATATGAAATCCAATTGTGAAAAGAACAAAACTCATTTTCATTAGAGGTGTAGTTCCAAACCCTAAGCCACATTTGTATAGGGTTTTTTTGGCCATGGAAGAAGAGCCTAGGTCTCAAATTCTATGTATCCAAGATATTGACATTGAAGTATAAGATTAAATGCATTAAAAGAGAATAATGCATAAACGCAGGGTTGGGATTTGTACAGATATCAATGAACCCTTGATGCATCTTGTCTATAAAATATTGAATGTAGTCATAATCAGTGGCAACATGTACACTTTGTAGATCCAAGGTGATAATCAACATGTCTGTAGATATTCGCTTAGCACCACCATCCTCCTCTCCTTAAACTCTACATAATTTGTAGGAAATATATTTTATATAAAAATTTAAACCCTTGTAGAAATAGGGTGCAGTGGAATTTGGTATGGAAGAAATATAATTCCTATTGGACTTAGGTGTATGGGTTTGGATTAACTTGGAAACAATAGCAGTTTCTCTGGTATATCTATTCTGTAACTTTTTCAAATCAATCTTTGTGCTACAAGGATGGTAGATATTGAAATATTTCATAAAAGAGGCTCTATCTAAGATAACCAGAGGTGTCCCATAACCCTTCTTAATGGTTTTCAAAAGGGGATCATACTTTTTTGCTAACTCAAATAACAAGTCTACATCTAGGAAAATATCAGGAACGATCAACTTGGCTAGGCCTGATGTCCATGGGTTGGAAATTGGAATTGAACTATCTTGATTAGTTTAAAAATAGTTAAATAGATGATAACCAGAAACCCCTGGAGTCCTAGGATCTCTACAATTTACTAAATCATCGGTAAAGAGTTCATCATTTACCTTTTTTCCTTGACTGGATCTAGGCAGTACAACCAAAAACTCATTAGAATAGTTTCTTTTTCCTTTCTGATCATCCTCTATTCCTTTACTTTATTTAGTGGTTGAAGATCCACTCATTGTTGGTTGACTCATCATTACTGGTTTCTAAAAATCTGATGGAGATAACTCAGTTTTGAAAAACAAGCCCTTACTGTCAATTACTCCAAAATCCACACAATTCTCTACTTCTGAATGCTCTTCAAATTATGTAATCTCTCGGTTCTTCAACTCTAAAAATTTGGTAAACTAAAATGTATGAAGAAAAACCTATTTATCATTTGAGAATCAATGCATCAATCTGGCTGGGGATTTGAAAACTTCATTCAGTCACTTTTGTATTTACTCTGCATACCCTGACATTAATTCTTTCCCTAGCCACAGCGTTTGAAGTTGATAGGTGATCAATTTTGAATAAGCCAATTGGGATAATCATGAGTGCTTTTGTCTTTTAAAACCTTATTATATTTGAAACAGGCCCAATATCTTATATTATTGGCTTATTTTATTACAACTTAGTAGATTGTGTACATGTTTTCAAGATCCCTTCACTTTAATAGGTTTACTCTTTACATCATGGCGCAAGAAAAACCCTTTTTGTCTTTACCTCAGTCTTACCATGGTTCTTCTGGTGATCACACAGCTATTTTATCTCCCATTCGCTGAAAGTTAGTCTTAACTCAAGTTATGATACGAGACTTAGCGCCACCCGCACGATCTTACTTTGATCAACGATCATCTCAAAGTCGCTGGACAATTTACTTAACTCATGCTTCGTTCAGAGATTTCATGTCTAAAGCTTAAGAATAACTTTGTTTAACCTTAATTTTCTTTGGAGATCATGTGAGTGTATAAATTCAAAGTCACTGAAGGATTTTATTAACTATGAGTTTGTTTTGAGATTTCATGGTTTCCACACGATCTAAATTATATCAATGACCTACGTTGAATCTTGTAATCATTTTATACTTTTTGAATCTGTTGGAGATTATGCGACAACTGTTGATCACCTTTTAATCTAATGGTTCATGCTAGATATCATAAGGTTTAACTTTAACTTTAGTTGGTTCAGAGATTACATGACTAGAGCTATCTCAAGGTCACCAAAGAAATTTCTTAACCACATGTTTACCTTGAGACTTCACGCATACCACAGATCTCTGCATAACTTGAACACCTGTCAACATCTGAATCCTTTTATTCTAAATTGTTGAAAGCCTTAAGAATTTTTGACATTTCTAAGCGATTTAATCATAGCCACAAAATTTAATCTCAATCTACAGTTCATATTTATTCACATCAAAACTTGACCTATCTCTATTTAACCACAGTTTATCTAGAGAATTAGTGACTGAGTGAATCTCTAAATTGCTAAAGGTTTCATCTGACTTAGGTTCTATTTAGAAATTAAATTCTATCCCTCCAATCTTTCTTCCATAAACAAATAGCGTTAAGTCTCTCAATATTTATATACTTTATGATAACCTTCTAAAATTACACGCCTATCCTTGATTCTTTCTTGATCTAATGGTCAGCGTTAAATCTTAGGAACTTTACTAATCTACACTTTCATTTCACAATTAAATGCCAACAACAGGATCTTTGTAGCATCTATGGCTGCCATTGAATCTCTTAAGATTTAACTTAACTCTTGGTTCTTTCTAAGATCACGCGACTAAAAAAAATCAAATTCCCCAGATAAATTCTTAACTCAAGGTTTTCTTTGGAGACTTTGCGCAACCCACAAGATCTGAATCTGAATCAATGTCTTTCATTTAATCTCTTAATCCCTTAAAGCATATTATTTTTATTATGAGATAACATGACCAAGGCATTGCATTGAGTCTCTAAATAGAAAGGAATATCTAGAAATGGTTAGGAGATTAAGTGACTAACTTATAATATGTAAAAGGCACAGGACTTTAAAAGACTTAATTTCCATGAAAAAAGGTAACCACAAATTAGAATTCAACTATGAAGAACTAGGGTTTTTTCTCAACATGAATGAAAAATGACCTAGGACCTAGGGGTTTTCATATCTCTTACTGATTCTATGGCTTAGAGATTAATATTTGCAGAAAAATTGATAGCATTTTGGATAGGTTTTGACATTTTAGGCAAGAATAACACTAGGAACCTAAACGTTTTATAGCAAGATTCAAAAATATTGAAATACAACTGACATGGACAATGCGTAGAGGGAAACCAAACATGAAACCTTCTATTTTGTTAGTAATGGTTAATGATTTTTTGAAACAAATAAATTAGTGATCCTCAACTAACAACGGGGTTGGTAGTTAATGAAAATCAAAACAAACATAATGTTGAGTAAGAAAAAACTAAAGATATGATTTAACTAAAGATGGAACTATAAATTTCATGGATGTCACATTTTATTTTATATATAAATGAAAAAATTGAAGCACATAACTGCAATGACAACTATTTGGGAAGGAAACTAATTTCCGAAAGCAATCAAATTAGACATAATGTTGAGTAAGAAAGTATTAAAGAAATGATTCAACTAAAGATGGAACTCTAAATTTTATGGTGAAATTTTGTGGATATCACTTTTCTTTTATATAAAAAAGAAATCATTAAAGCACATAACTACAAACATACATTTAGTGCTCAAAATTTGACAAAAAAAAACTTGAAACCCTAGCCCCAACAAAATTCCAAACTCAATCACCAAACCAAAATTCATTTGATTTGATATCTTCCTCAAATTATGACTAAGAATGTTTAAAGAACACTGTTTTTGAGATCAACATCAACATTACTATTGAACCATAAGTCAACTTCTTACACAAAATTAATCAAACTACTCGCTCTGATCTACCATCAAATTTTTTTTTCTGGGTAGGCTAAAAAAACTTAGGAATCCATTAGCCCATAAAAACAACTTCACTTATAAAATAAAATTCAAAAGCAGAGCTCAAATTACCATACCTTGATTACTCTATCTTGGTTTTTTCTTTTATCCGTATTTCAAATTTTCCAAATTGTTAATAATTTTTAGTGTTGCAATTTGTGCTTATAGTTTTTTCCCAGGTGTCTAGGGTTAAAGGTGAGAAAACTCGATAGTAAAAGATATTAAATAAACTATGAGTTTTGAAAAGCCCAAAAAAAGGGATAAGAATGAAAAATAACAAAGTAACTTGCTATTTAATTTCAAATAAAGAAAGGGAAAAAAGGTCAAAGTGGTTTCCATAGCAGAAAAATTATAACCCTCAACAAAGAGGCTGGCAATTATCTGCGAAGAAAAGTCATTCTCAAAAACAAAGGTCCCACACAAAGAAACAATTGGAAGATTGGGGAGCCTTTGAGAGGGAAATTCACATGCCTAATAAGTTATTACAATGGGAAAAACTTACCAAATGATTCGTAGGAATGCAACATGAATATGATAATAAAACTATGTATGTATTATCCATGCAAATACACCAATCAGACAACACTTTCTTAAATAGGGTATTCAACTGTGAGCCTCCAAGAAGGGTGGACAAGCAATGGAGTTTTTATGGGAATGGTCAATTGAAACTCTTCCACCATATCCACCTCACCCTCCACAATCCACTCAAAACAATGAAGACATTGAGAAAGTGCCAATTCAACAATAGAAACACCAATTGAAATCTATGGGTATCCTCTTCTTCCTATTCCGAATGATAGCAAATAGAAGTCCTGCCCTCTCACATCCTTATTGTTGAGATATAAATAAAGATACAAATTTTGAAATAAAAGGATAAATGAAGCACAAAATGCACACACACAGAGAAACCAAAGATTTATAGTGGCTAGTCCCAAAAGGACTACATCCACTCTACAAGAAAGGAAATCACATTTATTTAGACTTTAAACATGCAACCATGCACAACAACTCTGTTACATATATCTTCTTTTCAATAAGTAAATCCAAAAAAAAATCTCTGGCTATCGCAGAAAAACATAGGGAATAAGAACCAATTCAGCAAAGGAAACCCAACAGTCATCAGTTACTTGATGATTGGGCTTCAGTCTTCATCATAACTATTGAGGTTTGGAATTACCACCCCAACTCAGGCATTAGGGCTTTGATACTACTCTATCATAACAATGGAAACCTTCTCTAGTTGTGGGTGGACTATGATTAAGAAGGAGTCTCCAAATTCTAGGCTAGTTCCTATTTGACATGGGATATCACATCCTGATTGATAACTTAATGAGAAAAGGGGAAGAAGGAAAATTTTGAAACAAAAACTGGAAGTAAAGATGGGGTGATACACCAAAAATGGGTTCAAACTTTGTTTGAAAGATAAAAAATAATTCTTTCTCATATATCAAAGGCTTGATACTTAATATCTCTGCTCAACCTATAGGATAACAAATCTCACTACTAGGGTTAAACCAAAAATGGCTCGACCAGTCAAAAAACATACAGATTCCTTACAAGGCTTTGAATTGTTGATCACCTTGAGGAGGAATATGGATACACTCACTTCTCTTGGATATCAATTAAGTAAAACACTTGCAAATAAATATGAAAACAATATTTTGAAGCTCAAAAGTATGAAAGGCAATGAATCATGTGCTTTATTTCTTCTCAAAATCTGACAAAGTGGTTACAAAAGGGGGTTTCCAAGGCATCAAGGAACAAGGAATTCACTTTTAGCCCTCTCTTCAAAAATTGCAACCCCTAAACATGAAGTAAAAGGTCCACTATATATCCCATAAGGCCCAAATTTTAAAATCATTTCCCTCCAAAAATCCTCCAAAAATAGAAAATCATCAAACCTAAAGCTCAAAAAGAGCCCTAAATCAAGCCCTAAGTCTAGCCCTAAACATGGCCCCTAAAGTTGGTGCATTAAAGATACATATTTTTTCATATTCACCAACCTTATTGCATGATATATCAAATATGCAAACCCTTAAATGCATAAACCTCATAACTCGAAACCATAGTATGGAAACCTAACTCCCAAGTGATGACATGTAACTGATTGAATGTTTGATATTGTTAAGTTGAAGATGATGCAAGACATTAAATTAGTTAATGGTTTCTATTGTAATTGATTTCAACCTAATATCATTTGTATGGTCATATACATAATTCCAAAGAATTTAGAGAATTAATGGAACAGAGTTTATGCTTTCAGTAATGCATAAAAGTCAAGTATTCACTAAGTGACAGACCACACTGACGGAGTGCACACCATCGGTAAAGACAGAGATAAAGTCACAGTGATGCCCGATGAGCAAAAAATAGAGTTTCCCAATGATAAAAATCCAATGATTCTTGACGAACGGAGATCCCGAAGCTAACTGAAGTTACACCAACGGAACTAGCAGTTGTGACTGACAATGAACTGCAGAATTGACCGACATAATAGAGAGATCAAAAAATGATAAAATATCTAGCTGGCAGAGCTTAAGGATAGACTTGACTAGTTGTTTTATTTGATTTATTCAACCACAGTTAAGTAATTGATTTAAAGAAGATTTATACAGTTGGCAAGAAGATAACTATGAGATAAATCAGGAGTTAAAGTCATAAATCAAATTCGTTGGATTTTTTTTCACACCAAGAATCAAGAATCAAGAATAAAAAATAAAGGAATATCGTGTCTATATAAGAGACAAGCTTAATTAGTTTGCAAGAGCAATCAGATACATGGGGGAGTTAATTGAGAGAAGATGCTAAAGAGAAACTGATGAAGGATAAAATTCATACAGTCCTGATCAATCAAGCTAAGGGAGAGCTAAAGAATTTTGCAGACACCGATGAATAGTGAAGCACAACATCACAAAGCAAAAAGTGTGAAGCACAAATGAATTGAATTGATGCATTGATTAGAGAGGTATTATATGTCAATAGATCTAAATATTTGTAATTCAAAAGTTGCATTAGAAACAGGTCATTGTGTTTCAGTTTAACCATTGAAGCATTAAGTCTCTTAACAGAGCAGGACTTAACCATCTTCTATAATTGAGGTATATCCTAACAGATTACCAAAAAGGTTGATTCATGATAGTAGCATCAGTCTTACCTAAAGCCTATTGATAGTCTAAGAAGGAGGCTAATTCAAGGATGGTAGCATAGATGCCAGATACTAAGTGACAACCTATGTATAAAAATCCTCTAACAAGGTCGCACTTAACCATGTTTTTGTAACCTTTAACAGGGTTGGCTCCTAACAGGGCTCACTTCAGAAGAGTGAAAATTTGGGGTACTGGTCCCAGTGGTTTTTCTCTTAACAGGCTTTCCATGTTAAAATCCATGTGTTATGTGTGTATGGTCTATTGATTTATTGTTTTACATTTCACATATGAATTTCTGGATTGATTGGTATACTCTGCATATTTACTTAGTATCGGTAAATAAGCTTTACTACTTATCGATAATCAAGGAGAATAAGGACAGACAAGGTAAACCGATAGATAGTTAATTATTTCAAGTATTGCAAGGCATACATCTTGTAGGGACTTAATAATCTGAGGTGTATTGATTGGTGGATTAAAGTTTAAAAAGATAAATTATTGAGGCGACTGATTCACCCCCCCTCTTAGTTATTACTAACACCAAGTTGACACCATGAAAAAACACTAACTACCAAATAACCTGATGATAGTCTAGCTAAGTTAAGAAAACTTCAGCTCCACGCTTGACTCCAACTCATAGATGATATGATCGCACCCACTAAAAAGATAGACTATTGTCTTCGTGGCACAAAATTACTATCATGGCACTCTTTTGGGGAATGTCGAGGCACTGTAAACTGACAATGAATTAACTACATTTGGCAGTGGATTCAAAAACTGGGTAAAACACATTGCATAGTGTTTATTCATCTCATTACACTTTAGGGTGAAACACATCTGAAACTTTGGAAGCCACAATCTATGGTGTTGTATCTGCATCTTGACTATGTGAAGAAGTTTATTATTCTTGGTCTCTATGGGAAACCATGTGTTTGAGCTCTGCTTGCCATACCATATGGTGCTCTCTGTGGATTTTGTCTATGAAGATGGTGGTGCTTGGGCTTTTGTTTGCCTGAACTCAAGCTCTGTAAATAGTGAGTTGTCGCTAGTGGCTTTCATTTCATAGCAACCCATGAAAAATATCCTGAATGGCACAACTATTGAGGTTTTAATTCCATAACATATGGCACTGGATGTATACTTTGAATTCAGATTTGGAGTTTGTAGTTTTTGAATCAACCATCGTAAGCTTGGACTAGATCTAAGATATGGTTGAAAGATGTGGAGTTACCCATGAAACTCAGTCTCAAAAGTTGACATATTTTAGCCACATATTTAGACTCATCCCCAGCCTATGGTGAACTATGAATGAAGCTTTCAGTGGCCACAGTTTTCTCTACTAAAATATTCAGATCTCGAGTTCCATTTCCTATTCTGGCTTCTACCCGCAACACTTGGCATTTATTCTACATTTCAAACTCGGCCTTCTTTGTTTTTTCTCCTCTAGATAAGTCATTCTACTATCCTCTGTAACTTCTACATGAAATAAATGCATTCTGTTGTAACAAGTTGTAATCTTTTGCACATTTTTAAAAGAACTTGGGTTCTTGCAACTTCAATTTTTGGGGCTCTTAAAGAGACTTGCATCTTTAGCAATGAACTAGGATTTTCTCTTGCTTACTTCCTGTGATGACTGCACCATTGTAGCATGAACTCTAACTTTTCTTTGAGCTTTGATTGAGCTTGTTGTCTATTGTCATTTTCTTCATTATCGCTCACTATTTTTTGATGAATATCAATAAAATAAGAATACCCACATGGCTGTTATGGTAGATCTGAAAGTGAACTTGAACATGTGGAAGCTTGTTAGTGTTTTTTGTTAGCAAGATAAACTCGGCCTCCTCCATAGCTATCTTTTTTTTGCACATAGCTAAACTCTACTTAATATTTTTAAACATGACAATACTGTCATAAGCATAAAACATGTCTTTCTTTGTTAAAGCTGAAGCTTATCTTCATTGTCTAAGAAACACATGAAGTCTTTTTCCTTCTTTCAGTATGTTTATAATGTTGCAAAAAATTATTTCTGTACTGGTAAAACAGTGAGCATTTTTAATCAAAATATGGAAATATGACTTGTTTAAATACTCTGAAAGTGTGATCCCTCTTAGTGGAAAAACACACTATTATTTAATGTCATACAAGATACCACCCATGGGGTTTGAGCACGGGCTCATGACTCCCATGGGAAATACTTATAATAGGAACCTTATTAAACATGTATATCCCACAAGCATGACTATATTCTTTGTATGCATGATGAACATTACATTCCAATATACCAGAATAAGATGTATCTTGCTGAATTCTTCTGCATACAATCATCACTTGAAACTTATATTAATGACATGTATACTGTGCTCTCTTGAAGTCATGAATTACCATAGCATCATTTGAGTTGTTTAGCTGATGAATACACCCTATTTTTCTTGCTCATAATCTAGTTTTCTGTGAATGCTCACTTCATGAAAGCCCATGAACATATTTTTTTTTGCAATTTTTTTCTTACTGTTCTTTTATTTGCAGCCCACATGCAATTTGTCAATTATGTTATATATCCCCATTTTTTGAAAATCCTATTGTTTTGTAGGCATATACAGTAATACTTCATATATGTAAGTAATATGGAACATAGTTGATCACTAGGCATCATTTTCCAATATTTTTTTTTTTCAGATGAGTTCAATTCATATGCCTTTCCTTCATTTGCATACTTACTGAAACAATATTACTCTCATTTTTCCTTTCATGATGATAGTGAACACCTTCTCTTCTATTTCTTCATATTCCTTAAAACCCTTCATTGCTCATGTGTCTCCTGCAGCACCATTGACTCTTTTAAGCATCTGCATCTTCTCCTTTGCATTTCTTTTGTGATTTGTACTTTAGTTACTTGTTCATCTATTTCACACATATCACCAGTCAATCTGTAAGGTTAGAAAACAAAATGAACCAATTAATGTTTGTGGGTGAGTATTATCTGAGATGGCACTCATTTATGAATATTGGTTGATTTCTTTGTGTTTGTTAAACTAACATGTTGACCTTATAATGAAAAAGGTTTCTCAAATAGAATTACTATGTCCCTTCTATTCAGATATCTGGTTTCACAAAACAACATACATTAGAATGATTATAAATAGTAAAAGGTTTCATGTTTAGAACAAGTCCCTTTAATAGTATCTTTCACTTAGTGTGGATGCACATTTTCGTGTTACATTGAGCTTGCTAGATTGTTATGCAACATTAGAAGAATTGATTGTATGTTGTTTATGTTTCATGGATTGCGTAGATCTAGCTTGATCTAACACCATTTTCTCTCTCATGATGTAGGTAAAATCCTAAAGAATTGATGAAGATGAAGACCTGGGCTTGGAGACCCAAGACTTGAAAAACAACCAGCTGACAACCAACACACAACAAGGAAATGCATGGGACACCTACTCCATACTTCTATCATGCTTTCTATTTATGCAAATGTACTCTTGTGATTGACATGAAATGTTAAATATGAAAAGACACTTGTACATTACATTCAGTTTGAATGAACAATGGAATTGATCAGATATAAGTTTGAAATTCTGAAATGTGATCAACACTTAGAGTACAATGACAATATTTGATAATGAATGCAATGATGAAATGTTAATCAATAATAATTGAAGGATAATGTTAATTGGGCCCATAAAATGCAATATTTTCTTATTTATATTTGTTCTTCTGTTTGTTGTTATTTTGGGTAATAACTTTGGTGACTTTTGCTGGATGTATGCCTACTAGACATGACCTATAGACCTTATCCTTGGGTGACAGGGTTAGAAAACTAGAAACCATGAATGCAACCATTATTGAAATAAAAATGCAACTAATCTAGACCCATGCAACTTAGCAACCTAGTGCTTGGACAACACTTATTGGAAATGTAACCTAGAGTAAACCTAACCCTCAAAGCAAAGCTTGAGGTGTATTCCATTAACTAGAATCTGCAAAACTTCTCCATGAGTTGTGGACAACTGATAAGCATTATTCTCTTTGCAATTTGTAATAACAAAAGGGCATGACCAAAAATTGTCAAATTTATCATGTTGGCCTGGTCTTTTCTTCAATACATCTCACTTGCGTACTAGATCACCTTCCTTGAAATCCCTAGATATAGCTCTCTTATCAAAATACCTCTTAGTTTGTGCTTTCTTTAATTCCATAATCTCCAATTCCTTCTTCCTTTCTTCTTCTAGCTGCAACAATTCAACATATCTCAGCTTAAGAGGATCTTTCCCTTCAAACATCAACATTTTATCAGCAAGTTGTAAAGCTGGAAATTCTATAGAAATTGGAAATATAGCCTCTTTTTCATAAACTGGGACATAAGGTGAATTCCCAATAACCTGTTTAGGTGTTATTCTATCCAGCCATAAGGCTGCCTTCAGTTTAGAGTGTCAATCCCTTGCATAGTCTTTTTAAAGATCCTAATAAGGTTTTTATTGGTAGATTTTGCAAGACCATTACCTTGAGGATAATACTTAGAAGAAGTATTTAAATAAATGCCATTTTTGACAGCCCACTCTATTATAGCCGATCCAACAAAAGCTAAAGCATTATCTAACACTATTGACTGAGGGACCCCAAATCTTGTTACAATATCATCATAGAATTTCAGCACAACAGATCGAATAGATTCCTTTAGTATAATGGATTCAGATCATCTGGTGAAATAGTCTATGGTAGTCAAGATCCACTTATGGTCTGCACTAGAATTAAGATTTATTGGACCTATAAAGTCCACTCCCCACTTATTAATGGCTGATCCATAATGATTGGATTTAATGACAATGCTGTCAACCTCTATTTTCCTGCAAATGACCATCTATGAATAAATCTGGCCAATAATAGCTATCTCTTAGAATTTTCCAGGTTGTAGTTTTAGGGCTAAAATGCCCTCCACAAGATCCATCATGGAATTCAGATAAAATCTTGTTTTGATCAACATAATATATGCATTTGAGAAGCATACCAGAAAAATCTTTCCTATAAAGAGTATTATCAATTAGAACATAAGGAATAGATTGTAACCTGAAGTATCTTGTTTTGGCTTTATCAATATTTATTGGACATTGACCAGTTTGCAAAAATCTGGTCATGTCTGATAACTAGGATGTTGAATCATTGATTAGTATAGAGTTACCTTGGGGCATTGCAACCTCTTCAGTGGTTTTGACTTTGTCTTCTCCTTCTGCCATCTGAGCACATAAACCTTTGCCTCTAACTAGCTTGGTCACATGGATTTGCACATCATACTCCATAACTCTTGTTATCCATCCTACCCTATTTTCATTGACATCTTTGTTCAATAAGAACTCTTTAATGCTAGGGTGTGCAACCATTAGAATTATTCTATTCCTAACAACCAAATGCTTAAACAATTTTAAGGCTTTAATAGAAGCTAGTGCATGTTTCTCTACAAAGCTGTATCTTTTCTCATAATCATCCATACCTTTTCTAAAAAATTCAACTGGTTGCTCCTGTTCATCCTCATTTTTTGCACCAGCATTGCTGAAACAGTGTCAATACCACCATAAGCATATAAAATAAAATCCTTAGAGAAATCAATATTAGTTAAAGTAGGGGATGAAGACAAAGCCTACTTAATCTGTTCAAAACTCCTCTTCCCCTCAGCATTCCAGCTAAAAGGTACATATTTTTTCAACATGGTAGTCAAAGGTGTTAACAAATTAGCAATATTAGGAATAAAGCATCTAACAAAATTTATCCTTCCAATAAAACTCTGCAATCCTTTCTTATGTTTTGGCAATGATAACTTCATAATTGCATAAATCCTCTTAGGATCAAAAGTTGTACCTTCTTTAGACACTTGGTATCCTAAAATCTTACATTTATGTACTATAAAAACATACTTTTTTGGGTTAAGAGAGATTCCAAACTCTCTGCATCTTTGTAACACTTGTCTCATATGATCTATGTGCTAGTTTGCAACCTTGTTGTAAATTGTGACATCATCTAAGTAGACTAGAACAAATTTGTACATCAAATTCTTGAAAGCCATATCCATTGCTTTCTGGAATGTAGCTCCTACATTTGATAATCCAAAAGGCATTCTCCTATAAGCCATTGTACCCCATTTGGTGGTGAAAGCAGTTTTAAACTGATCTTCATCTCTTACTAATATCTTGATATAGCCAGAATAACCATCAAGAAGGGAGAATCTCTCAGAACAAGAGACATATTGAAGGATCTGTTCCATAGAAGGAAGAGGGTGCCTATCTTTTAGACATGCCCTGTTAAGGTCTTTAAATTCTAAACAAAGTCTTATCTCTCTATTCTTTTTCCTCACAGGAACTAGATTTGAAACCCAAGATGTATGCTTGATAGGATATATGATACCACCATTCAGAAGTTTATTCAATTATTTCAACATTAAAGGCTCTAACTTGGGATTAATAGGCCTTTGCCTCTGTCTGATGGGCCTAGTATTTGGCTCTAGTTCTATGGTATGTTGGGTTAATTAATGATCAAATCCTTTCAAGTTAGCATAATCTCATGCAAACACATCATTATATTCTCTAAACAAATCAGTAAACAATTCTTTTTCTTCAGGAGAATTAATGTTACCAACCTTCAAATACTTTTATCAGAATATCTCCACTTCTTCATTGTGATCTTCCTTAATCAGCAAGCTGGTTTAATTCTTTCTAAACAGATCATCAGACTTGAAAGATGACTCTAGGCTGACCAATCCCTTTGGAAGCTTGTTAGTCTTCAACTGAATGATTTGATTTTCCATTTGCTATCTGAGCTTATCATTATTAGAAGTTGAGAAGTCCTTTGTTTTAATCATAAAACTTAAAATATGTTCATCAGTGCTAAACACCTACCAATTGATATCATTATCTGGGATAGATGGTCTCACAACAATTTTGACATGTGACTGATCTGAGATTTGTCCTTTATTTTCAGTAATTGAAATATGAGCACCAATACCAACCAACCTATCAACATGCATATTTTTCTTTCTAGGGATAGAAATGAGGTTAAATGCATCAAAATTATCCAAAATATCAGAAACTAAGTATTTATACAACTTTAATAGATCATTTTTAACAACATTGATACCTCTCACCTATTTTACAATCAACTCACTGTCCCCAAATGCCCTCAAGCATTTGATCCTTCTTTTCCTTGCCCACTCTAAACCTTGAATAAGACTTTCATATTCAGCTATATTATTAGAGCATGGAAAAGATAACTTATATGCAGCATAAAATTTATCCCCATGAGGTGAAAATAGCATAACTCCTGTACTAGTACTAGCCTTATTGTTAGATCCATCAAAGTATAAGTCCCATAGTTGGTTAGATAATTCAAATTCAGAACATTGATCTTTAATCAAATTAGGAAAAACTACATCAGATTCCAACATCATATAATTACCAAATCCAACATCAAACACATCATCATCTTGATCATTTCTAGTTGCCCATTCATCCAGAACAATATAAGGATACTCCTTTATTTGTGTTTTATAAGATGAACTTTCATTGATCTCATCTGGATCCATGATCACACAACTTGCATTAATGGGGCTAGGATTATAAGGCTCTATGTGATATTTGGCCCATAACTCTGATTTTATGGTTACCTTAGTAACATATCTTGTTCTGAAGTATAAGTGGGACCAATCAGATGAGAAATATCCATCAATTTTAGCTGTGAAGTCCCTTGACAAACATAAGGCAAAATATGGTGGTAGATCTATGAAAAAAATATCTTGAGAAATTGCAAAATTTGGACATGGGTGTAAGGTCAAGCTTGCATTTTTAACAAAACCTAAGGTCTTGACTAAAGAACCATCAATTTGGACCACTCCTTTCTCCAGAAGTTCATACTTTAAATCTAACAAATTAACTATCTTCTTTGGCATGACAGCAATGGTTGCACCACTGTCTACCATACAATTATGCATGAATTTGTTTCCAATGATCAAAGAAACATAAAAAGGAGGAGGCTTACTATTTTTAGTTTTCTTACCTTCCTTTTCTACTATCTTTTGCATATTTGCTGGCTTTTTATCAACTATCACTGCTGATTGCTTAAAATCTACATTCCTTTTATTCACTTGTGGTGTTGGTTTCTACACTTTAGCTGACTTCTTTTCTTCTTTAGATATTTCTTTGTTAACTTTAGAGGTCTCTAAATTAACCATAACCACTCTAGGAGGGTGTTGAACAACTTATTGTGAACTTTCTGTCCCTTTAGATAGCTCTTCCTTAAATAATTTAGCTTGTCCTAGAATGTCTAATTAATCCCACATACAAATAGAAACATTCATCTTCTTCATGTTATTAACAATATTATAGGGAACAACAAACTATAAATTCTATGGTGATTTACCAATGGTCTGGTCCACCTACCTCTGATGGTGTGTTTCTTTGTTTGCAAGAGTAGAGACCCCTTTAGAATAGAAACATAAGGAGTGAGTGGTGATTGAGTTTTGGCAGCAATCCTAGTAGATGACTGCTCTGATTCTAGAGCTCTCTTCTTGGCTCTCATGTTTTCTGATACAGGTGAATCATTACTTACTCCACAAAAGTCTCCCTCTTTCCAATTTAGAAATGCAGTGTCTGGAGTATTTGGATTAGAGTGTTGTTGAGTCTCATTAGTGGATGCAGTGGGTTGTGAATCAATCACACTCTGAACCATTAAGGCTTGATTAAGCACCCCATTAGGGCACTTAAACTGATTGTGGGGTTCGTTACAAGGATAGCACCATTCATGATCAACAGTAAGATTATTTTGGTTAGGAACAATATCCCTAACAGTATTAAGAGGTGCGGGATTATAAGGTCTATAAGGCCTTTGGTTCCAATTTTGCCTATTTGCATTTCTATTTCCTTGGTATTGCTGCTTGTTGCCTTGGTAAATAGGCTGATTAGGTTGTTGGGATGAAGAACTAGCAAATTGGTTTTGAGTATGGGCTATTGGATTACTTTGACTTTGCTGCCTTTTGAGATTAACCAACTCATTTATGAAAGTTTGTAATAAACTCTCAATCTTTTGCTAGCTATTTTTTATGCTTTACAAATCATTAGAAGGGATAGTAGGCATTATCTCTTCACTTTTGTAAGATGGAAATGGAGCCAAAGGTGGAGAAATTAATGACATATTGGATTGGATACCGGGAAAGAAATTCATAGGTGGACTAGGAGCTATCTTCCCTACCTAAATGAGGCTATTCTCTACCCTAATTGCAAAATCCAAAGCTTGAGGTAAAGAATTCCCCCCATGGATTGGATCATCACTGTAATACCACTATTCAAGCTTTTAAGAAAGTACAAAAATTCATATTCAATAGAGGGTCTTACCATAGCAGGAATCCTATTCCAAGTCTTCTGAAATCTAAGATTGAAATCACTTATCTCTTCTTGTGGAGCCCTTTTAATAGTAGTTAGTTTTTCCACCAAAGAAAGATTATCAGATTTATCTTCAAAAATTTTAGACAATTCCTCACCTAGTGCATCCCATGTAGCAATCGATCCAACTCGGAGAGTTTGGAACCACTCCAATGCTTTTCCCTTCAATGATGCATCTAGTAGCATCAAAGCTACATCCTCCTCCGTAATGTGATGGATAGTGCAAAGAGAAGCAATATCTCTAATGTGCTCAATAGTTGTTGTTTGTCCTTCTCCTGTGAAAGATGGCAGTCCTTTCAATGTTGCTAATGGTATGTTGTTTTGATTTGCAATCCTCAAAGGACTACCTTGATCAAATGGCACAAAAGGTAGTGTTTTAGCCATTCTTGGTGGTGCTGCTGCAAAATTTGCAGTTGTTGGTGGTTCTTCTTCTGAAATTGAAGTGTTGGAGGACTTTATAAATATTCTTGATCTGAATTTGGTAAATCAGCATAGTAAGTGGGAGGAGCTGAACTTCTCTTAGATCTTCTTTTCCTTGGTCTTCTTGGCTTCCTACCCCTTGCTATAGGCTGGAAGGAGAGTTCTTTTGGACCTCTAGGCTCTCTCTGTAAAGTTCTTCCTCTCCTAGTATGTGATAACTACAAATACTCAAACTCTCTTCCACTCCTTGTTTGGATTCTATTCATGTATCAAAAGGAGTCCCATCAGGCATGCCAAAAACTATTGAGGTTTAGAATTACCACCCCAACTCAGGCATTGGGGCTTTGATAGTACTCTATTCTAACAATTTAAACCTTCTCTAGTTGTGGGTGGACTATGATTAAGAAGGAGTCTCCGGATTCTAGCCTGGTTCCTATTTGATATGGGATATCACCTCCTGATTGATAACTTAATGAGAAAATGGGAAGAGGGAATATTTTCAAAAACAAATAGAAGTAAAGATGGGGTGATACACCAAAAATGGTTTCAAACTTTGTTTGAAAGATAAAAAAAATAATTTCTACTCATATATCAAAGGCTTGATACTTAATATCTCTGCTCAACATATAGGCTAACAAATCTCACTACTAGGGTTAAACCACAAATAGCTCAACCAGTCAAAAAAATACAAATTCCTTACAAGGCTTTGAATTGTTGATCACCTTGAGGAGGAATATAGATACACTCACTTCTCTTGGATATCAATTAAATAAAACACTTGCAAAGAAAGATGAAAACAAGATTTTGAAGCTCAAAAATATGTAAGGAAATGAATCAGGTGCTTTATTTCTTCTCAAAATATGTCAAAGTGGTTACAAAAGGGTTTCCAAGGCATCAAGAAACAATGAATTCACATTTATCCTTCTCTCCAAAACTTGCAACCCCTAAACATGAAGCAAAAGGTCCATATCACCCAATTTTTAAAAACATTTCCCTCCAAAAATAGCAAATCATCAAACCTAAAGCTTAAAAAGAGCCCTAAATCAAGCCCTAAGTCTAGCCCTAAACATGGCCCCTAAAGTTTGTGCATAAAAGATACATCTTTTTACACATTCACCAACCTTATTGCATGATATATCAAATATGCAAACCCCTAGATGTATAAACCTCATAACCCAACACCATAGTATGGAAACCTAACTCCCAAGTCAACACCATGAACAAACCCTAACTGCCAAATAACCCGACCATAGTATAGCTAAGATAAGAAAAAATAAGCCCCACGCTTGACTCTAGCTCATAGTTGATATGATCGTACCCACTGAAAAGATAGACTGTTGTCTTTGTGGCACAAAATTACTGTCATGGTACTATTTTGGGGAATCTTGAGGCACTATAAACTGACAATGCATTAACTCCATTTGGCTGTGGATTTGAAAACTGGGTAAAACACATTGCATAGTTTTTATTCATCTCATTACACTTTATGGTTTTTCTCTATGGTGCCACCATGTTTGGTTGAATCTGCAACTTTGGAAGCCAGAATCTATGGCGCTATATCTACATCTTGACTATGTGAAGATGTTTAGGATTCTCAGGCTCTGTGGGAAACCATGAGTTTGAGCTCTACTTGCCATAACATATGATTCTCTCTATGGATTTTGTCCATGAAGATTGTGGTGCTTGGGGTTTTGTTTTCTCAAGCTCGAGCTCTATAAAAAGTGAGTTGTCGCTAGTAGCTTTCATTGCATAGCAACCCATGAAAAATAGCCTAAATTGCTAGGGCTCTTGAGGTTTTAATTCCATAACATATGGCATTCGATGTATACTTTGAATTCAGGTTTGGAGTTGGTAGTTTTGTATCAACCAATGTAAGCTTGGACTAGGTCTAAGTTGTGGTTGAAAGATGTGGAGTTACCCATGAAACTCAGTCTCAAAACTTGGCATATTTCAGCCATAGCTTCAAACTCATCCCCAACCTATGGTGAACTATGAATGAAGCTTTCAGTGGCCACGGTTTTTTCTGCTGGAACATTTAGAGCTCAAGTTCCATTTCCTCTACTAGCTTTTACCCGTGACACTTGGCATTTCTTCTACATTTCAAACACGACCTTCTTTTTCATTTCTCCTGCAGTTAAGTCATTCTGCTGTCCTCTGCAACTTCTACATGAAATAAATGCATTATGTTGTAACAATTTGTAATCTTTTATACATTTTTAAAAAAACTCAAGTTCTTACAACTTTAGTTTTTTGGGCTCTTAAAGAGATTTGCATCTTTAGCAAAAAAATAGGGTTTTCTCTTTCTTACTTCCTGTGTCGAATCCACCATTGTATCTTGAACTCTTACTTTTATTTAAGCTTTGATTGAGCTTGCTTTGTCTGTTGTTATTTTCTTCATTAATGCTCACTATTTTGTGATGAATAGCAATAAAATAGGAATACCGACATGGCTGTTATGGTAGATCTGAAAGTGAACTTGAACATGTTCAAGCTTGTCAATGTTTTATGTTTGCAAGATGAACTTGGGCCTCCTCCATAGCTATCTTTTTTTTTCACATAGCTGAACTCTACTTAATGTTTTCAAACATGAAAATACTATTTTAAGCATAAAACATGTCTTTCTTTGTTAAGGCCGAAGATTATCTTCATTGTCTGAGAAACACATAAATTCTTTTTCCTTTTTTCAGTATGTTTATAATGTTGCAAAAACAACATTTTGTACTGGTAAAACTCTGAGCATCTTTAATCAAAATATGAAAATATGACATGTTTAAATACTCTGAAAGTGTGATCCCTCTTAGTGTAAAAACACACTGTTATTTAATGTCATACAAGATACAACCCATGGGGTTTGAGCACAGGCTCGTGACTCCCATGGGAAATGCTTATAACACAAACCTTATTAAACATGTATATCCCACAAGCATGACTATATTCTTTGAATGCATGATGAACATTACATTCCAAAATACTAGAATAAGATGTATCTTGCTGAATTCTTCTGCATACAATCATCACTTGAAACTTGCATTAAGGCCATGTATACTGTACTCTCTTGAAGTCATGAATTACCATAGCATCATTTGAGTTGTTTAGCTGATGAATACAACCTTTTTTTCTTTCTCATAATGTAGTTTTTCTGTGAATGCTCACTTCATGAAAGCCCATGAACATATTTTTTTTTGGAATTTTTTTCTCATTGTTCTTTTATTTGCAGCCCACATGCAATTTGTCAATTCTGTTATATATCACCATTTTTTGCAAATTCTATTGTTTTGTAGGAATAGATAATTTAACACTTCATATATGCAAGTAATATGGAACATGGTTGATCACTAGGCATCATTTTCCAATATTGTTTTTCAAATGAGTTCAATTCATATGCCTTTCCTTCATTTTCATACTTACTGAAACAACATTACTCTCATTTTTCCTTGCATGATGATAGTGAGCACCTTCTCTTCTATTTCTGCATATTCCTCAAAACCCTTCATTGCTCATGTGTCTCCTGTAGCACCACTTACTCTTTTAAGCATCTGCATCTTCTCCTCTGCATTTCCCTTGTGATCTATACTTTAGTTACTTGTTCATCTCTTGCACACATATCACTAGTCAATCTATTAGGTTAGCAAACAAAATGAACCAATTAATGTTTGTGGGTGAGTGTTATCTGAGATGGCACTCATTTATGAATATTGGTCAGTTTTTTTGTCTTTGTTAAACTAACATGTTGACCTAATACTAAAAAAGGTTTCTCAGATAGAATTACTAAGTCCCTTCTATTTAGATATCTAGTTTCACAAAACAACATACATCAGAATAATTATTAATAGTAAAAGGTTTCATTTTTAGAACAAGTCCCTTTAATACTATCTTTCACTTATTTTGGATGCACATTTACTTGTTACATTGAATTTGTTAGATTGATATGTAGCATTAGAAGAATTGATTGTATGTTTTTTGTGTTCATGCTTTGCTTAGATCTAGCTAGATCTAACACCATTTTCTCTCTCATGATGTAGGTAAAATCCCAAAGACTTGATGAAGATGAAGATCTGGAATTGGAGACCTAGGACTTGACAAACAACCAGCTAACAACCAACACACAACAAGGAAATGCATGGGACCCCTACTCCATACTTCTATCATGCTTTCTATTTCTACAAATGTACTCTTGTGATCGACATGAAATGTGAAATATGAAAAGACACTTTTATATTACATTCAGTTTGAATGCACAATGTAATTGACCAGTTATAAGTTTGAAATTCTGAAATGTGATCAATACTTAGAGTACAATGACAATATTTGACAATGAATGCAATGATGAAATGTTAATCAACAGTACTTGAAGGATAATGTTAATTGGAACCCTAAAAATGCATTCTTTTCCTATTTGTATTTGTTCTTCTGTATGCTGTTATTTTGGGTAACAATAACTATTACAATCTCCTACTTGAAGTCCAATTAATGATACCAGAAGAGCTGCATAGTGATATCCCCACTTGGATCTTATGATTATTTCATCACAATGCCGAGAGAAGTTCTATAGAATTCAAACTTCTCCTAAGATACAACCTTTGTTAGAACATCTATGGATTTACTTTTGTATCAATTTTGTCTAACTATAATTTTCCTTCCTCAAGAGCATGACGAATGAGGTGATATCTAATCTCAATATGCTTCGTGTGACTATGGAAAACATAGCTCTTAGCCAAATGAATGGCATCATTACTATCACAAAACTAAGTGAAATTTGATTGCATATATCCCAACTCTTCAAATAGTCATTATAGCGAGATCATCTCCTTTGCGCCCTCAGTTAGAGACATATTCAGCCTCAGTAGAGCAAAGAGAAACTATCAGTTTCTTACGAGAGGCCCAGCTAATCGCTGCCCTAGAAAAATTAAATGCATAACCTATAGTAGAATTTCTTGTATCTAAATAACCAGCCATATCAGAATAAACATAACCATAAAGCCTTTTATTTTCACCTGTGAAATATAAAACATAATCTAAAGTACCTCTAAAGTACCAAAGAATCCATTGATCTGCCTGCTAATGTGTTTTTCCTAGATTACTTGTAAAGCTTCTCGCAACTCCCACTACATGAGCAATATTCGGACAAGTGCAAACCATTGCATACATATGACTACCAACTGTAGATGAGTATGAGATACTATCCATTTCTTCCTCTTCTTCTGAAGTAGATGGACACATTGTAGAAGATAACCGAGAGTGGTTAGTCAAAGGAGTAGCAACAAATTTTGCATTTGACATATTAAATCTGTCTAGAAATTTTAAAATATAGTTTTCGTGAGATAATTTAATTACATATTTCTGTCTATTTTGAATTATATCCATCCCAAGAATCCTCTTCGCTTACCCTAAATCTTTCATGAAAAAAAGAAGAGCCAAATGCCTTTTTAATTCATTAACAATGTGCACACTTGTGCCGACAATGAGCATATCATCAACATAGAGTAATAAAATGACAAACGCGCCATTTGGAAGTCACTTGTAGTAAACAAATGAATCTTTCACAGTGTATGAAATTTTGTTATTTCATTAAGCAATCAAACTTTAAATACCATTGGCATGGGGCTTGTTTAAGACCATATTAACTCCATTTTAATTTGTAGCATAAGTGTTCTTCACCCTTTTTGATAAAGCCCTATGGCTGCTCCATGTATAGTTCTTCTTCAATATCTCAATGAAGAAAGATTGTTTTGACATCAAGTTTCTCAAGCTCGTGGTCCAAAATTGCTTCCATACCCAAAACAAAATAGATTGTTTTCATTTTCACAACTCAAGAAAAAATATGATTAAAATCGATGCCCTTTTGTCGAGAAAAACCTTTTACCACCAATATGGCCCTGTATATTTTCTGTCCTCCAACTTCTTCTTTTATCCTAGAGACCCATTTATTTTTCAATTTTTTTTTTCAATTTGGTGGAGTAGGGCCTAAATCCTAGGTATCATTTGTTTGCAAAGACTCTAGTGCATCCTTCATTGCATCCATCCAATGCACAAAATTCCCATCATGACATGCTTTTCAAAATGTCTATGGCTCTGCCTGATCAAAACATAAAGAAAATAAAATCTCATAGTCATCAAATTTTCTTGGACGTTTTCTTTCTCTGGTAGATCTCCATACCTAAATGTTTTGTTTATTGTCTTGACTGTGAACAACATCTATATTTCTAAATCCTTGTATATTACGGGCACTCTTCTCTTTTCCTAACTCTGCATCATATTGGATGCATTGCTCTTTGTTTGCAGAAGTTCCCATCTGCGGTTCATAAAGACCAATGCCCGTGGCATCCCCAACATCAAGTGGGAAAGGCATATTAGAAGCCATGTGGGGAGAAATCCATGGTGTCTGAAGTGGGAGAGAGGCCACAGAATTCAAGAAATCCTCTACTGCAGTAGACTAGGTCAGCGTGGCCTCACGTGAGGGAGGAGACTATGTAGATTCTACCTGCAACAGAGGATAAGATACTACCTGTGACAGAGCATCCCGTGATAGAGTAGAGGGTGGAGTCTACATGGGGAACAAGACATCCCACTCGGTAGCATCTCCACCATCAAAAGTTTGACTAGTTTGTGGTGGGTTAGAAGAGACCACAGGGCCATATTGGAATGGTGGTGGATAAAAGATAGGATGTATGGTAACCATAGAGGGTGCAGGAGTCATAACAGGCTGTAGTGGTATAATTCAAGGCATGGGTTGTTGGGTAGTGGTTTTTCCAACATTGGATGTATATATAATAGTGGATGGGTGAAAAGTAACCTGTGGTAATCTCTACACATTAGTGCCATTGTTGAATAAATCAAAATCAACATAATCACAAAAGCAGTGTTCAAATTTTGCAAACCTAAGAAACAAATTTCATCGAAGACAACATCCCGGTTGCGGATAAATTTCTTTGAAACAAAATCCCATGGTCAAAAACCAAATTGATCTTCACCATACCCAAAAAACATACATTGCTTGGATTTGAAATCCAATTTTTTTCACTATTCTTTAGGAACATGCACATAGGCATCACAACCAAAAACATGCAAATGACTACATGAAATGTGTTTCCCAAGCCAACTCTCTTCTGGAATATCAAAGTCAAGACGAGATGAAGGAGTACAATTGATTAAATAAACAATAGTATTACATGCCTCTACCAAAAATTCTTGCCCTAAACTAGCATTGGAGAGCATGCACCGAGCTCTTTCCAAAATAGTTTGATTCAACCTCTCAACTGCACCATTTTCTTGAGGTGTATAAGGGACTATTTTAGTGCGAAAAATGCCATGATCTACACACGAATTGTCAAATTCCAAAGAGAAAAACTCACCACCATTATCCTTTAGTAGACATTTTATTTTCTTGCCAATCTGATTTTCAACCATAGCCTTGAAACTTTTACATTTAGAAAACACCTTTGATTTCTTATTCAACATATAAATCCAAAATTTACTTGCAATCATCAAGAAATGTAACGAAATAATTTGTACCACTGATAAAATTAACCTCTGCAGGTCCAAAAAAATTGGAATGCACAAGCTCTAATGGACAAGATTTCTTATCATGACCCATACACTTAAAGCTGGTTCAATTTTTTTTCCATAAAGGCAATGCTCACATAACTCCAAATAAACCGATTTAAGACCCAGAAGATGATTGTGGTGAAGCATGACTTCAAGACCCTTCTTACTCATGTGACTGAGCCTCTTGTGCCAAAGTTTAGTGTTACTATCCATAACAATTATGGTAGCTCCAACTTCACCATTGCGTTCTAAAACATATAAACTCCCTAGTTTCTTTCCTTTTACCAAAATCATAAAACCTTTGGTTACTTTCCATGAATCTAAAGAAAAATGAACATTACAGCTTTGTGCATAAAGCTAACATAGAGAAATCAGATTTATTTTAAGAAAAGGAACAAGACCTACATCTTTCAAAAGCCATTTGCTACCATTTTTCAGTGATAATAAAATATCACCATTTCCTACAATGTCACATTCTTTCTTATCTCCAAAAAAAACTTTAGCAAACATACCTTCTTGATAATTCATGAAAGAACTCCGACATGGAGTAGCATTGAAAGAGGCTCCAGAATCTAGAACCCATGAACTTGCATTTGTGTCACTATCTGCAATAACTAATACACCATCATCCTTAACAACTGCTATATGTGCTCCATCATTTATCACTCTATCTTGAGCCTTTTTGTATTTCTAAAATTTCTTCTTGGTATTTCCCGGTTTACCGCAAAACTAGCATGTACCATTTCTGCCTCTTGATTGTGATTGATGTCTGGAGTGAGACCTTACATTGTTGTTATTTTTGCCTCTTTCTTGACTCCTACCTTGATTGTTTGTGCTAACCACTATTAATGCGTCACCTAAGGAAGACTCGTGATTCTTCCTACGCATGTCTTCGCTGAGAAGTGTAACAACAACCTCATCAAATTTAAGTTTAGCTTTGGAAGCCACCAAAGTGTTGACTTCCATTACAACTCCTTCCCAACCATTTGGAAATGAACATAACAACAAACTAGCTTTCATTTCATCATCTAATGTTATACCTACTGAAATCAATTGAGAAAGTAATGTATTGAACTCATTGAGATGACTCGACATAACTCCTCCTTTCATTTTCAGATTGAATAACTTTTTTCATAATGAATACCTTGTTTGATGTTGAAGCTATCTTATATAATGAAGATAATTTATCCCACAGCTCTTTCATTGTTTTCTCTATTGAGACATTGAAGACCACATTGCTTGAGAGTGATAGTGTTGGAAACCGATAGCATCATTTAGATAATTATCTAAATACATATACATACACATATTAATGTAAATATAATTAATATTATATACACACTAATATATTTATATATATTTGAATTGATACATATTAATATATATGTAATTTTTATTAAATACATATATATTAATTTATACATAAATGTATTTATTATATTATTTTAAATAACCCATAAGTATATATTAATATATATGTAATTATATTAGACATACATTAATATATACTTATATTAATATTATCTAATATAATAAATCATCCAATTAACACCGACCAGACATCCAATGTCTACCACCATATACCAATAGTCATTGGTCATAATTAAAGTCGACGATAATTGACTAAAAATGCTACAACGTTAATGTCAATACTCATCGACATTGTTAAGGAAAATAGTTGATGGTAATCAACATGTGCATTGACTTAACCAATGAGATTAGTATATAGAATAGTCACGAATTGATGAGTTGTGACTCATTAATGAGTCACGAACCATCAAATCATGACTAATAAATACAACATAAAATCTACATTGATCGATTTATTAAAGACACTACAAAATATAGAAATCAATAAATATAAGAAATGTCTTACTATTAAGAAACTATTCTGCCAATAGTAATAAATATAATATTTAATATTATAATTTGATAGAAGCTTATCATATTTTACATAGTATCAGAGCTCTGGTTCTGAAGGATTTGAGCAGCTGATAAACTTGAGAAATTAAATTTTAATTTGAAAAACATTACATTCCAAATGGAAAACATTATCAGATTTGAGGATAGGCTTGAGGGAGCAGAGAACTTTCAATCATGTAAATTCAGAATCTTATTGATATTAAAAGAAAGTAAAGTCGAATCTTTTATTAAAGAAAATAAACTAAAACTTGAAGCAGAACCTGACATATCAACTCTAAATGAAGGAAAAGATAAAGCAATGAAGATCATCATTGATGGAGTTAGAGATCACATTGTTCCAATTTTAATGAAATGCGAAAGAGTATATGAGATGTTCAAAGCACTAGAGAAAACTTATGAAATAAGTAATGCAATTAAGAAATTAGCCTTGAAAAGAGATAAATCACATAATCATGAACAAAGGTGAGACAATAAATTCATACTTCATGAGAGTCTCAAATCTAAGGGATAAATTATCAATAGTTGGTTATGAGATCGATAGAAAGGAATTATCATTGATTGCATTAGATGGTCTACCTGAATCTTGGGAGACATTTGTCTCTGGCATTAGTGCTAGGTCTAAATTTCCAAAATTTGACTGACTGAGAATTGAGAACAAGAGGAATCAAGGCTAGAAACGAAAGTATTAAAGAAGAAAACCATTGATGAAGATCTCCATGTACTGTTTGTGAAGAGACAAAATAGGCCTAATTGCCCTACAATTCAGGACAGAGGTGTACGGAAGGCTTAGGGACCCTAGACCTTGAAAATAATTTAGGTCTTCAAAAATGGTATCTAGAACCTAGGTTTTTTTTAGGGGTTGTTTGGAATATTTGGAAGTAAATCCAGAAAAAACCCCTGGATAGGGCTAATTGGTCAATTAGGCCTAATAGGATCAATTTGAGAGAAGCTTTGGAACTCGACCAAATTGGGATTAAAGACCTATGAAAATAGGAATGTATGGATATAGAATGAACATACAGGTAGGGGATAAGGCCCTTGTAGTATTTTTGGAGTTGGCATGAAGGGTTTATGTTTGGAATCCTTCAAGGCAAGTGCAAAGCATTGAGACAAAACTAATGGTAGTTGTCCTTCAAGATAAAACACAAGAAGAGTGACTCTTAGAGAAGAGTTAGGAATAGTCTTAGGCTTAGTGTCTTGAGGCAATTGAGAATCTAGGAGAAGAATCAGGATCCTCAGTGGACTAGGGAATGAAAATTCCTATCTAGAGCATTGTGTGAGCATACCTTGGGGTTACTTCTATCAGATTGGTATCAGAGCTTTGCTGATCAGACTTATGGTTAATGTTCCAACTAACTAAATCAGTGGGAGAGTCAACAATGGTGACTAATGCTGAGCTAGCCAAGAAGGTAGATGATCAATAATTGGAGGATAGGATACTCCAAGACATATTGGCTCAATTAGAGATAAAGGTAGATGAATTTGATGTGAAAGAAGATGAAGTAAAGGATAACATTGAAGGGAAAGGAAAGGATATTGTCAATGATGATGGAGTACCTGAAGTTGACCCTATCCTTACTGAGGATCCATTCTTGAAAGCTTTAAAGGCTATGAGTGTCAAAGAACTAGAAGGAGTTCCAATCTTTACTCAAAAGATGGAGCCAAAGATAGTCCTTGACTGGATAGAGGGAATAGAAAACCATTTTGAGTGTGATGGAATCAATGAGGCTCAAAAGGTGAAGGTTACAAAAGCTATATTGAGAGGGTCTGCACTCACTTGGTGGAAATTCACCCAAGATGAGAGAGAAGGAAGGAAAGAGGCCCATTTCTTCATAGAAGGATATGGTTGCAAAAGTTAGAGATGCTTATATCCGTAAGGATTATGAAATCCAATTGCATAAGAGAAGGAAAGGTCTAAGACAAAAGCACCTATATGTAAACTCATACACTAAAGAATTTTAGAGACTTTGCATGAGATCTAGAGTTGCAGAGGATGAGAAGGTTAAGATGGAAAGATATCTTAATGGACTAAAGTAGACCATAATAGATGAGATGAGTCTTTTGACTCTAGATTCCATTCAGAAGTGCCACCAAATTGCTATCAAAGTTGAGGAGAACCTAAGGAAGAAACAAGACACTAGTACTACCAAAGGAAGAGGTAGAGGAAGATACAAGTTAGAGGACAGAGAGGTGGATATGGTGGAAAGATTTCTGAATCCAAGAACCAAGGGGAGAATAATTTTTTTGAAAAACAAAAAGGAAACTCCAATAGAGGGGGTTCAAATAGAGAAAGGAACTCTAATAGCAGAGGAAGAAACAACAATCAAGGTAGGGGTAATTACTTTTTCACTGTGAAGTGTTACCACTATAATCAGATGGGATATATTGCATACAGATGTCTAGATAAGGGTTCAAATTCTCAAGGAGGTGACAAGAGGGTGAACTATGTCCAAGAATAAAATAATGGTGGAAACAAAAACCCTTAGGTTCCCTTAGAATCAAAAGAAGGTTAGAACCTTATGATGAAAAGAACTTTGATTAAGGAGGCAATAAAAGAAAATCCTAGTCAAAGGAGGTCATTGTTTAGAGTGAAGTGCACTTGATGATTGGAAAAGTTTGTAGAATCATTATAGATTCAGGGTCTATTGAAAATATAGTTTCAGAGGAAGCAGTCATCAAGTTGAAGATGACAAGAATACCCTACACCAATCCTTACAAGGTCACCTGCCTAAACAAAGGGCAACATGTCCTTGTCAATGAGAAAGGTTGGGTAGAGTTTTCAATTCGGAGGTATAAGGAAAAAGTATTATGTGATTTCCTACCTATGGACACATGTCACCTAATCCTAGGTAGACCATGGAAATTTGATAGAAATTCCATGTATGATGGTGCAAAGAACTCATACTCTTTCAAGAAGGACAATGTGACATTCAAACTCCAGTCACTACTAGAGGATGCAGAGATGAAGTCATCTAGCCCAAATGTTCTCATGGTGAGTGAGAAGGAGTTCTTAGAGGCCTTGGAAGAAGGAGAGGGAGTTGGTTTTGCATTGGTGTTGAAACCAAAAGAAGAAAATGTAGACATAGTAGTAAAGAAGACAGAGTTGCCAAAGGAAGTGCAGGAGTTGCTGCAAAAGTATAAAGGCATAGTCAGTGATGGACAACCATCATCCCTACAACCTAAGAGGCTAGTAAGCCACCAAATAAACCTAATCACTAGAGCTACCCTACCCAATAAGGCTGCATATAAGATGAATCCTCAACAATATGAGGAGATAGCTAGGTAGATTGAAGAACTACTAAGCCAAGGTCTGATTAGGAAGAGCATTAGCCCTTGTGCCATGCCCACTATCTTAGCCCCTAAAAATGGAGGAACATGGAGGTTATGTACTGACTTGAGAGAAATAACTAGAATAACCATTAGGTATAGGTTCCCTATCCCTAGGATAGAAGACCTGATGGACTGTCTAGGAGGAGCAAGGTATTTTACCAAGATAGACCTAAATAGTGGCTATCATCAAATTAGGGTAAATGAGGGAGATGAGTGGAAAATAGCCTTCAAGACCTGTTACCCAATTTTTCGTCATCCGGTAAATTTTGGCTATAGGTGGAGTAAATGTTTCTCCCTCAAGGGTTGAAACCCAGCCTGTGAGAAAGACCATAATTTTTGTGGTCTTGGTTGTGTCCTTTGCTATCTTTTCAGCTCTCTATTTTTACCTTGTAAAAAAAAAAAACCTAAGTATGTAAAAACCCTATGAATTTGGTATAAACCCTATTTTCTCGGCCATGCCTTTCTATTTTATCATTACCTTTTTGGACACCTTAAGTTCCCTAAATTCCATGTGTGCATTTACATTTGGCTTTAGTCTCCTAGTCGCATAATATAAAAGGAATATTCCATATCATCTAGCAATCTTGAGATTGCCTTAGTCGCATGGACTCCATAAAGAAAGGAATATTATCATATGATCGAGAGACTCAGCGATGATCGTTGGATCATGTTTGATCAAAGGGCGGTCACATGATTTCATAAAGTAACTCAGAGTTGACAAAGGATCTGGAGACTTCATGAATTAGTATATTTCTACCCCTGTAGGTATAACTTGAGTTTAGGCTGGGTCAGGTCAAAGCCTTTCAGTCGCTAGGTCTCGTGATGGAATCATGGTTAAGAAAAATGATTAGAGATCATGAGAATGCATTGTCGCCAGGTCTTTGAATGAACTCATGGTTAGAGATGGGTTAAGTCAATATCAGTGTTGATGTCAGTGTCAGAGGTTACTAGGTAGTGATAAACAAATGATAAAGTCACACATGGCAATAAGTGGACCCAGGTTCTATGCATCCATTCAGGTGATCGCATGATGGAGACCAAATATTCCAAATCATCTAGCGATTATGAGATTTTCTTTAGTTGGGTTATCTCATGAAGGAAGGGAATATGCCAAAAAATATTCAGAGACTTCCCGACTACTGTCTGATTTAAAGGAGATCTAACACTTGTTGCTTATTCTTGTGATAAAGCCAGGGTTAATGAAAAGATCAGGACACTCAACGAAAATAAGAAAATGTAACCTGAGCTTATGATGCGGTGCACGAGTAAAGTAAAAATATCTATGGCTACGCTTTATAATAATATCAAATTTGAATCTCAACCATCGATGCAGATATCTCACACCAGCTATGATTGTTATGTTTCAAATATTTGATCTCTATAGTTATGACAAAACTGACTTGCAGAGGAAAGTAGATGGATCGGTCGACTTCTCAGAGGTAGATTTATGGTGACTGGAAAGATATTCAAGCTATATATGATCGATCAAGATATTTCTGAATTAAATTGATGAGCAGAATTGACAGAGTTAGGGTTTCTAATTATTCTATTACAAATGTATCAAAACCTTGATTTCTGGAATGAGATTGAATACTAAGCCTGTGTGCTAGAGGAGTAGTGTATATAAGTTAGTTTCAAAGCTTTTAGAAGGAGGATTTTCTAGTTGATGAAAATTATATGTGGCGTCTCTCTGCCCTCTGGTTTTCAACAGTTGTAACTTTTTCATTGATATTCAGATATTGCAAGGTATTCTGTGACATATTGTCTACCCTCATGTCTTCCTTGTTTGAATTTCTCTTATTGAATTAATTATATTGAATGTTTTTAGAGATATATTAGGGCTCCTAAGCCTTCTTCCATTCTACAATTCATGTGTACTCTTGTGGATGATTTGATTTGAATGAGTTTTTGGACATTCTTCAATCCCTTGTCACTCTTTCTCATTCCTATGCCTAGTTGCAAAAGTGAATGTTTGTTTGCAGGTTGTAGTCTGTGTCTAAATTTCTCAGGAAAGCTATTATTTGTAAAATATTTTCTTTCCTTGAATAGCTTCTTTCTATTTCAAACCTCTCTATGAAACATTTATGCAAACCTATTCAGAATGTTGTGTTCTCCTAGACCTAAGTTTGTGTTCTGAACTCACTCATTGTGTTGTGGTTCATATCATTTTTGATGTATCACCTAGTAGGATAGTTTTCTTATTCAGTTATTTCCCTTCCATGTGTTCTTCTATCCCGTTTCCCTCAAGAATTTACTTTCATGTTAAGAAGCAAATTTGGGTGACTATCCAAGAGGAACCGGCCTAGAATATAGAGGTCTCATCTCTGTTAGCAAATGTACCACAACCTGGAGATGATTCCCATGTTATACTAGTTTATTAGGACTATGAGAGCTTGAACTAGGGTGAAAAATTTAGTGTATAATAGTTTTGGCATACCCAATGCAACCATAAAAGAAGTTTACTTTCAAAGGATATGATATCTCTGATATACTGATTGTATAATATAGACCTAGAGAGGTTGTTCTTGTCAAGTATATCTGGTGACTCCATTGGTGGAAAAAAAAGATCCAGTCTTGTTCAAATTTTATGAGAAAGGTCGAGACAAGAAGGTCAAAGCCTTCTGAGTTCTCAGAGCTGCCCCTAAAAAAAAGTTACCGCAGATCATCTCAAAAAACACCCCAGATAAGGAGGGTACAGTCTACACCACTTGATACTTCAGAGAAGAGACCTTTTCCTTTTCATTACAAAAGAAGAGGAATATCTCTAACTAGAGAGCTACAAGAAGATTCAACTCCACCCTTAAATACAAGTCACATAGTTGTTGTTCAGCAAATCTCAGCTCCTGCAATGGCTAGACAGTTTTCTTTTGCCCCCTTCAACTAGGGAAGTCCTTTAAAATTTGTTCAACATCATGATATGCCCTTGGTAGCACTCAAAAGTCTACCTGATTTCATAGGTGAAGGACAAACAACAACTTTTTAACATATAAGAGATGTGACTACTATATGTAGTATACACAATATCACAGAAGAAGATGTGGCTACCAAGCTATTAGTAGCCTCTTTTAACAGTAAGGCCTTAGAATGGTTTAGAACTCTTTCTGTTGGTTCTATTAATTCATGGGATGGATTAGGAGATTCATTAAGTAGATACTTTAAGGATAAATCAGATAATTTATCTTTGGTTGAGAAACTAACAACCATAAAGAGAGATCCTCAAGAACAAATAACAAATTTCAATAATAGATTCCTCAAGACATGGAATAGAATACCTATCTCAGTAAGACCATCAACTGACCATTCTTTCCTATACTTATTGCAAATTTTGAATGGTCAGATCTCTGTCATGATCCAATCCATGGGAGGTACCTCATTACCTTAGGCTTTTGACATAGTTGTCAAGGCTGAAAATTGTTTGATCCAGGCAGGCATGATAGCCAGAAGGACATCCATGCCTATCTTTCCTAATGTTTATCCCACTGCACCTCTGAAAACACCTCCTTTTACCCCTATACCCACCATAGTGGTACCTAAGGCTGGTACAAGAAGTGAGGAATCAAAAGCGGCCCCTTCTCAAGAGCTACTTGAATTAAGAGACAGTCAACAAAAGATGCAATGTCATGAGCAAGAAATGACCAACTTATTGCAAACTATGACCAAGGAATTGACCAACTTAAAGAAATAGGATCAGGGGAGTAGACCATCCTATCAATAGAAAAATCAAGGTCCTCATCAACAAGTATCAAAATTAAGGACAATCTTACCAGCAAAATAGGCCACCATATCAAGGAGGCTATTAGGGACAAAGGTAAAATTTTAATCAAAGGCACTTCCAACCTTTTAATTTGACACCTCTTAACTCTAAAAATCTAGTTAGGGATGTGGTCCCAAGTCAAAATAATCTTTCTGCAGAGATGGAATGGTGTTATCCTTATAATCAGTCCAATAGCCAGACAACATGTCTAAATAGAAGGGTACACCAAGCACTTATGGTCCAGAATGCTTAAAATATATAATTAGAGGTTTCTTCTAGTTGGACACCTCCCCAACAAGAAGCATATGATGATGAGACCACTCTCCCTAATTGGGAGCAACATGATTTCAATGGAGTTAATGGTGAATCCCCAATTGCTGGTGTAAAGGGAGAAAATTGATTAGGTGAATGTGTATTTGAATGTTTGTGTTGTATTTCCTTAACCTTTACATTTATTTGTAATTTATGTATGTGTATTGTATTGTGATTAAGCATATAGGGAAAGGAAGATAAGACATTCCTCTTTTATCCCCAAATGTAGAAATGAAAGATCCTAGTTGATTAACCCAAAAGAAGGATCAATACACAAATGAATCAACCATTTGGAAATGAGAGTAAGGAAGAAGATCTTAAATTTTGTTTTATGATTAAGGAGATATGATATATAAAAGTAATTGAAAAGGATGACAGGAAGTAGCAACCTTAAAAAATTGCAGATATGAAGAATGCTATTTTCTTAGATTTGTACTTTGTTTCTGGAAAATCTGAAGTATGATCCAGAACAGAAATGCAGAGATGAACAAAACCCATAAATATTCTTCTGATCCAACACCGTCTTATGAAAAAGGTTGACCTTGACCTAGAAATTTCACCCATGACCCAATAATCTCGACCTTGACTTGCACAGGTCTAACAAAAAATCTTTTCATGGATCTCAATAGTTCGTTGAAAAGGGTATCCAGATCTGAGTTCAAATCCACAGTCCCGCACCTATACCTACAAGAAAAAGAGATTTTTTTGGGGGGGGAGGGGTTTTCCTTGATCAAACCTTAGTTTTGGAACTAACCTCAAATATATAATTGAAATTGGAGAAGTAAAAAAAGTAAATGCATAAATTCACCATGCTTGTAAAAGTCCTTGTGGAGGATTCGAATACTTGAATCCACAAGTATGTATGCACCAATGGATCTAGAGTTTATAATTTAGAATGTCTTCAATAAATTTCTTGTAGATCTCCAACACCAAATCTTGAATGGGTTCTTAAGTATGAAGAGGCTTGGAAAAAGGTGGATGGAGAGATCACCAAAATGGCACTATGTAGCTATAATCCTTCAATGGTCTCCCATGGATCTCGTTGATGAATGCTTGAATGCTTGATGATGGATAGATGCTTGCTTCAAATATTTCTCCTTAGCTTGCTTGAACTTCACTTGATAATGCTTTTCAATTGCTCAATGATTCTTAGGCTTGGATAGAGGACTTAGAAGAGCTTCTTGCTTGATTGCTTGTGGTTAGAGAGTCTTTTTGTACTTAGAAGACTTAGAGAAAATGAGAGAGAAAGACTTCCTTTTATATGAAACTAGGGCACAATATTCTAAGGAGGTTGACATAGGAGAATTAAATTACAATTAAATAATTTACCCTAGGAGAGGACCTATATCAAATATAATTTAGAAATCATCACTTCAGAACCTGAAACAGCTGACTCGGAAGCGAGAATTAACTTTTTCAAAGACTGACATCCAGAAACTATGAGACCCTAAAATCTAGACCCTAGGTCAAGGTCAAGGTCAAACTTGACCTAGTTCATGGGTAAGATTGACCTTGACCTAGGTTAGGGTCAAGGTTGACATAGACCTAAAAGGTCGACCTTGAACCTGAGGCCAAAGATCTCAAATATGTAGTCCAAAATGCCAGAAACTGGCTAGAGAGAGGTGGAGAATTGGGGCAGAATAGGGGGAAAGCCAGGTCTAACTAAGGAACCTATTCGAGGAACTTTACATGACACCAAACCACTTACTTAAAAGGCTAAACCAGTCTAGAATGGAAGTTCTTCCATTTTATGACCATACATTTAGCCCCCACTTTAGCAAGAATATGGACTCAACACAAACTCTTGGTAAAGGAGATCATAAAGAACATACAATCTTATTGGATTAAAAAAGGGACAAAGAAATACTCAAGCCCCCAAGGGACTTAAGTCTTTATCAACCCTAATATCACAATACAAGAGACATCACTAGTTAAGGAGAGAGAGAGAGAGAGAGAGAGAGAGAGAGAGAGAGAGAGAGAGAGAGAGGGGAGTATNGAGAGAGAGAGAGAGAGAGAGAGAGAGAGAGAGAGAGAGAGAGAGAGAGAGGTGATTATCTTTCCCAATGAGAACTTATGTCTCATTGTGAACCACACAAGTAAACAATATAACTGGAAAGATGGAATTGAACGCCTAGTGAATGTAGCTACTCACTAGTCAACCCATCAGGGAAATCCATTCTTAAGGACACCTTCTCACCTTAAGGGATAAAAACATTGAAAACTAGAGGGATCAAGAGATCCATGTAAATTTAAATAGAGGGATCAAGAGATCCTAAAAATTAAAATAAAATGTTCATGCTTTAAGGATTAGTTTTTAATCCATAAAGGGAAAAAGTTTTTAAGTATTTAAAAATATTTTGAATGTGTGTGTGTGCAAAAAGTGAGTAGAGTGTATGCCCCAATGTTAAAGTCATTTCTAACACTTTAACAGGAGAAATGGCTTTAACATAAACATAAACAACTCTACGGATTATGTTTCCACTACGAGATGCCCCCAAATGAAGACAAATCAAGGGAAATAAAACATAAACATACACAAGAGCACAGAAGGGATCTACCTACTGTGGGGTTAGCATGATCATAAGATAACATGTACATATAAATATGATATTATTTCAAATGAATTAACATCATTCCCCAAAGAAAGTAGAACTACAATCACAATGGAGGAAAGAAAAATTAAGAGTTATGAAGAGGAATCTTTTCGAACCACAGCCTGGAGACCAAAAAGAATCAGTGCTACCATGTCGCAGATCCAAGCAGACTATACAAGGGAAAAATTTACGAACAATAGAACAAATACAACATAACATAAGAATAACATATTTAAGAGTAAAGATACATATAGAGGAATTGTATGAAAGGTTTGAGTCTTTTATCACCTTGCACCAATAAAGTAACAAGGGGCATATAAAAGAATCTAACAAACATTTAGCAAACACAAAAAAGGGCTACCATGAAGGATAGGCCAATCAGGCACATTGCCTACTCTCCCTATCTTGGTTTCTATTAGTTAGGGAAGGTGGGAAACTCACAAGAGGGACTATATCCAATATAGTAGGAATGATAGCTAGTTCCAAACAAGGATCCTCTTGAGAATTGCATTGCTCGATACTAGGTGTAATTTTTAATTGAGTTGAAAGCATATGAGGTAGGTTAGTTTCAAGGTCAATGGTCTCATATTCATCACTAAGATCAATAGGATCATCAAGATTATCATCCTCATTAATATTAATTGAAATGAGATCTATATGTGAATAGGATCATCATACTCATTCATCTTAACATCATTATGAATATTGACTTCTTTTGACACATCAGGGATAGGTTAATCAAAAAGAGGTAAGGAGTTTCAAAGAAGATAAGCACGAGCCATATCATTATCTCTACGCTTCTTATGATGTTCATTAGCAGATTTATTGTGTTTTTCTTTGGTTAACATATTTTGAGAACTAGAAGGAATGACCACAGATTCCTTCACAGCTTCTATAGGAGTATTTTCAATGGGTTGTAATGAAACAATAGAAGTTTGATTATTAGAATTAGAAGTAATGGCTAAAGGAGGTATGGAAGGAGTAGGAAAAATACCATGGTTGAGATCTATTTGAGGTATGCCCAACTCAGCAATTTTATGATGTTTGTAAGCTTGGTATGAGCGAAAGAGATGATCAGGGTGACGAGGACATGAGTTAGATAATGAAGGCCAAAAGAAATCAAGAGTAGCACAATCTCTAGGCCTAGAAGGTTGATACAAACTATGATTAATTGTTGACTTCTCTGGTATGAATGAACTTAAGACATTTATCAATAGGAGAAGAGATAGCATGCATAGCAGTTATCCACAGTAAACCAGATTTGATTTGAAATTGATCAGAAGTAGGAATAACAATGAAGGTAGTATCTACAAGTTTACCATAAAGTTCAACAGATAAGTTGATAGAACCAAGTGCAGGATAAAGAAAACCATTACAATTTTGGATCCATGCATCAGATGGATCATAGCAATCACATTGTAAGATTTTCATAAAAATATTTTCCTTAGTAATGAAATTTATTAAAGATGTGGGATCAACAAGACAACCACAAGTAGGTATCTTAGAAATCCTAGCGTAGATATAAAGGGGACCATTGGGAGCCTTAATCATTTCAAAATCATCAAAGGTGATTAAAAGTTCCCTGGGTCGATTATCCTTAGTTTGTTTTTGAGGTTTAGATGGAACTAGAAGTTGAAGTGGAGGTGAAGGATCTTGAACAATAGGTTGAGATGAAACAACACACTCCACATGATTAACAATGAGATTAAGATCATCCATCTTTGAATCATAAACAATATCCACAGAAGATGGTTGAGCTATGGTATTAGTATCATGTGTAGGTAAAGGATTCGTATAGATTTGAAGGTTTTGATTAGGAGGAGAAAAAAATTTATTCCCACTACCATCAAAATTATCAACAGACAAAGCCTTAGAATCAATTAAATATTGAATTTTATGCTTTAGAGAATAATATTTTTCAGTATCATGGCCATTCTGGAGATGGTATTGACAAAAATCTTTAGAATCGAAGGATTTGGATGCTATCGTGGTAGGGAGAAGAGGTCAAATAGGAGGAAAGGTAATCATATTAGCACTTAACAACCTACTAATTATAGAATGCACAGTTTTAGAGAGAGGAATAAATGTACAATTCATACAGAAAGTAGTGGATGCAGAAGTGGCATTATTGGATGTAACATCAACTTGATCAACAATCACATTCATCTGTTTATTAATATTGACATAATTGTTAGGTTTCTGAAACTTATTTGGATTAGGAGAATTGTTACTCCTATCAATGAGAACAATAGCCATTGGAGTGTTTCTCTCAAATTAACTCACTTGTAACTAATAATGGTGAAGTGCTGCACAAAGTTGTTGAAAAGAGGTAAATTCAATAAGAAGAATCTTATCTCTAATATCCTTTGTAAATTTGACATAAAAATGTGTTGAATATCAATATTAGGAACATGATAAGAAATTTGAGCATACAAATGCTTAAATCTACCAATGAAATCAGTCAATTTTTCCTTAATGTTTTGTTTACAATGCATTAAATCAGTTAAGAAAACTTGTGGGCCAATTTTATTTTGAAATTGTTGGATAAAGGCATTAGCAATTTTAGGAAAAGAATCAATTGAATAAGGATGTAAAGAACAATACCATTGAAAAGCGTTATCATGAAAAGTTCTAGCAAACAATTTCGGTAGAATCCTATGACCATGAGCATAATCACTACAAAGGATTTGAAATTTTTTAACATGAGTGATAGGATCACCTTTACCATTGTAATTCTCGAGATGAGGCATATCGGCTTGTTGAGGGACAACAACATGAATGATGTCTAAGGATAAAGGACTACCCATGTCACATGTAGGAATGCTAAACTTGGATTGGGTTAAGGATGCAATTTGTTGTTGTAAAGATGACACAGTTTGAGCCAAACTAATGATTGTGGAATAATTAGAGGAAACAGGTGGCATAGAAATGCTAGGAACACTATGAAAAGTGTAGGAAGTAGAAGGAATAATTGACACAACTGGTGGAACATTAGGAACCACATTTGGAAGGGGATTAGAATAAGTAAAAGGCACACTATGATATGAAGGTTGTGAGGTAGGTAGAGATACCGGTGTTGCACTCAAAGGAATAGATGCAATTGGGAGAGATGTAGTCATCAAAGGAGGAGTATAAATAGGAATGCTAGGAATGGAAGAAGGTCCTTAACTAGTGATAGGAGGCATATATCCTAACTCTTAAGCCTCTTGAGCTAAAGGTTTAACATTCGAATGCACAAGATGAGTAAGACCACGCAAGAAGTTAACACATTGATCATTATCATGGAAGACTTTATTAAGAGCCTCTATAGATTGGATGGAATCTTGATTAAGGTTTTCTTGGATAAGCCAATTTCCTATTTTATCAAGTTTGGTTGAGATTTTTTTCACTTCTTCAGGAGGAACTCTAAATGCATCATCCTCATCATGAGATGAGTCAGAAGAGTTATGATCCATAGAAGGATTTGAATCATGAGTTATCAAATTATCATCCAGGATCCTAAGGAAAGGAGAGGAAGACTCGAGATTAAAGGAACCCATAACTCTATGGCTTCTTCTAACCAAAATACTATAAGTAGGACTAGAAGTGGTAAATCTCATACACCAATGCAATGCAAATGAACTAACACAAGATTTTGATTTATTTATTTTAAATGTAATTGAAAGAACATGCAAGATCTAGCATAAACATGTAAATCTAACACCAAAAAGAAAGATTTGTCCATCGCGTGTTCACCAAAATATAAAGGGGGAAAATTGATTAGGTGAATGTGTATTTGAATGTTTGTGTTGTATTTGCTTAACCTTTACATTTAATTATAATTTATGTTTGTGTATTGTAATGTGATTAATAATATAAGGGGAAGGAAGATAAGATGTCTCTTTTATCCCCAAATGCACAAATGAAAGATCCAAGTTGATTAACCCAAAAAAAGGATCAATACATAAATGAATCAACCATTTGGAAATGAGAGTAAGGAAGAAGATCTTAAATTATATTTTATGATTAAGGAGATATGATATATAATAGTAATTGAAAAGGATGAGAGGAAGTACCAACCTTAAAGAATTTCAGATCTGAGGAAGGCTATTTTCTGAGGTCTATACTCCGTTTCTAGAAAATCTAAAGTATGATCCAGAACAAAAATGCAGAGATGAACAAAACCCAGAAATATTTTTCCGATCTGACACCATCTTGTGTAAATGGTCAACATTGACCCATAAATGTCACCCCTAACCCAATAATCTCAACCTTGACCTGCACAGGTCTAACATAAAATCTATTTGCGGATCTTGATAGTTTTCTGAAAAGGGTATCTAGATTTGAGTTCAAATCTACAATCCCGCACCTATACGTATAAGAAAAAGAGATTTGTTTTTTAGGGGGGAGGGGTTTGCCTTGGTCAAACCCTAGTTTTGGAATTAACTTCAAATATATAAATGAAATTGCAGAAGTAAAAAAAGTAAATGCATAAATTCACCTTGCTTGTAAATGTCCTTGTGGAGGATTTGAATCCTTGAATCCACAAGTATGTATGCACCAATTGATCTATAATTTTAAATGTAGGATGTCTTCAATAAATTTCTTGTAGATCTCCAACACCAAATCTTGAATGAGTTCTTAAGTATCTAGAGGCTTGTAAGAAGGTGGATGGAGAGATCACCAAAAGGGCACTATGTAGCTTGAATCCTTAAATGGCCTCCCATGGATCTCTTTGATGAATGCTTGAATGCTTGATGATGGATAGATGCTTGCTTAAAATCTTTCTCCTTAGCTTGCTTGAACTTCACTTGATAATTCTTTTCAATTTCTCAATGATGCTAAGGCTTGGATAGAGGACTTAAAAGAGCTTCTTGCTTGATTTCTTGTGGTTAAAGAGTCTTTTTGTACTTAGAAGACTTAGAGAAAATGAGAGAGAAAGACTTCCTTTTATATGAAAATAGGGCACAATCTTCTAAGGAGGCTGACATAGGAGAATTAAAATCCCATTAAATCCTTTACCCCTATGAGAGGACCTATATTAAATATAATTTAGGAATCATTGCTTTGAAACCCAAAACAGTCGACCTGGAAGCGGGAATTAACTTTTTCAAAGATCGACATCCGAAAACTGTGAGACCCTAAAATCTGGACCTTGGGTTAAGGTCAAGGTCAACCTTAACCTAGGTTAGGGATGAGGTCAAACTTGACCTAGGTCAGGGTCGAGGTTGACAGACCTAAAAGGTCAACCTTGACCTTGAGGTCAAAGATCTCAAAACTGCAGTCTAGAATGCTAGAAATTGGCTAGAGAGAGGTGGAGAATTGGGGCAGAACATGGGGAAAGCCAGGTCTAAATTAGAACTTATTCAAGGTGCTTGAAATGATCCCAAACCACTTACTCGAAAGGCTAAACCAGTATGCAATGGAAGTGCTTCCATTTTTTGACTATACAGGTGCCAACACTAGGTCTAAAAGAAGAGTTCAAGACATGGAGCAACCAAGAGATAGGGCTAAAGCTTCTACATCTATATAATCTTCACAACCATTTACTCCTATCATACTGAAGAAGGTAACCATAATTCTAATCAAGGAAAATCAACCTTCCAAGGAGGTTGATCCTATCATAGTGAAAGCACACCAAAGAGTACACACAACAATGCCTTTCAACATTGTAGATAATATGAAGAAAACAAATGTTACTATGTCTATGTGGGACTCTTTGGTTGTTCTAGGGTAGCCTAAAATCTTGAAGAAGGCTATGGGTGAAGTGTCAAATCCTCAACCTGTAAAAGATACAACAAAGCCAGTGTTGGTCAACACTAATCAAGAAAAGGAGGCTCTAAGAAGCAACTCCAAAGTAAATGACATTCAAGGTAGGAACTTGAAACCACCTCCCTTTTATGTATCTTTATTATTGGAAAATCTTTAGTACATAATTGTATGGTAGATAGTTGAGCTACTAGTACTGTTATGCCTAAGAAAGTGGATGACCAATTGGGACTGAAATATGAACCTTTCCAAAAGAGGGTTACCCATCTTGATGGTTCCTCAGTAAACATAATAGGTGTGGCCAAGGATACCAATTTAATTCTCCATGCTAGCCTCAATTTCTCTATCCTAATTGACATATACATCGTAGACCTCCCTACCTTATTTTCCATATGCTTATCAAGGGGGTTTACAACCAAGATAGGAGGCTATCTTTCTTCTGACTTGTCTCACATGCTTTTTGATACAAGGTATGGAACTAAGGTTACTATCAAGTCTGAATCATTGGCAAGACACCACATAGAACCTTATGTGTCCGATGCAATCAATACAAGCTACCTTGCACTTGATAGTAATGACTTCCCAATGATGAGAGAAGAAAACACTAAAATAGAGGGTATCCCAGATACCTATCTAGATGATTTAGAATCAGAGAGAGCTTCAGAGGCCCAAGCCAACATTATTTTGGATACTGGTTTGGGAAACTATTTACTACAAGAACATGGATTCATAGAGCCAAATCTTTCCAAGAAAGACACTGGGTCAGAAGATCATAGCAACCAAGTTTGGGAAATATTCTTTGATGGTGCTAGAAGCACACATGGTTCTATTGGTGGTGTTATGTTAGTCTCTCCTAGTGGAGAAATGTATTATACATCTTTTAGGTTTAGTTTCTCTTGCACTAGCAATACTGCTGAATATGAGAGCCTAGTGAATGGATTGGAATGGGAAAGAAAGAGAGGGATCATAGCCCTAAAAGTTTATGGTCTCAGTGAGCTGGTTGTTAGCCAAGTAAGAGGGATAAGTGCAACTAAAATTGGTAGAATGAGAGCATACAAGCATCGATTTTGTGATGCAATTGAAGATTTCCATGCTTTCAATATTATTGTGATCCCTAGAAAGTTAAATCATGATGTAGATATATTGGCTGATGTTGGATCTCAGTATGATATCCCTAATAGAATATCATAGGAGAGATACAAAAATCATATTAAATTGATTGTCAGACCTTCTATCCCTGATAAAAATATTAATTGGCATTTGACAATGATGAACAAATTCCACAGTTCTTATTTGAAGAGGATGTTTTCTCAGAACACAACCAAGATAGACTAATGTAGAACTATGGTGACCAAGTGGTACAACTTAGATATAATAAGATACCCAAGGGTCTTGTCACCTTAGAAGCTATTTTCAATAAAGATGATCAAGTTAAGAGTAGTAAAAATGGCCTGGTAGTCCAACAACAACATTGTATTGAACTTGAGTTGGAGCCAGGTAAAAGTCTACAATTTGGGAAGGTAAATACTGATTTAGGAAAAAGGCTTATACCCAATTATTTCAAGAGTTCAATGATATATTTGCATGGCAATATGAAGACCTCAAAGGTTTTAACCCATCACTTGTTCAGCATACCATTGAATTAGAACCAAATTCCAAATCAATTAGGCAAAAACAAAGGCCTCTCAACCCCAAGCTTGAACCACTCATGCATAAAGAAGTACTCAAATTAATAGAGAGTGGTATCATTTACCCCATCAAGTGTACTAGTTGGTTTTCCAACCTTGTGCCTATCGAAAAAAGAATGGGGAACTTAGGATATGTGTTGACTTTAGGGACCTTAATAGGGAATCCCTAAACAATCACCATCCTCTGCCATCTATGGAGCAAATTCTGCAATGTGCCTATGGATCTGAGAGATTTTCATTGCTAGATGGATATTCAAGCTACAATAATATCCAGGTCCATGAAGAAGATCAATATAAGACTACATTTACAACCAAGTGGGGAACCATGGCTTATCAAAAGATGCCCTTTGGTTTGTCTAATGCAGGTGATACTTTTCAAAAGGCAATGGATATGGCCTTTAAAAGCCTCATGTAGAAGTTTTTACTGGTCTATTTAGATGACATAATTTTTTACTCTAAGCATGCATCAGATTATATCAAACAGCTGAGGAAGATATTTGAAAGGTGTAGAGAATTTGGGATATCTCTCAATCCCAAGAAGTGTGTGTTTGCAGTCCATGAAGGGAAATTGTTAGGATATATAGTATCCAAGAAAGGAATCATAGTAGACCCTAAGAGGATTGTATTTATCTTAGAGCTACCCCTCCCACATCACAAGAAAGGTCTCCAATCTTTCATAGGAAGGATTAACTTTGTTAGGTGTTTCTTGCCTAATATTGCAGATTTACTTAAGCCTTTGACAACTATGTTAAAGAAGAGTTGAGTCTTCAACTGGAGTAAAGAAGGGAAAACTAATTTCCAAGCTATCAAAGAGGAATTGATAGAAGCTCCCACCCTATTAAAACCAAATTTCAGTAAGGATTTTATCCTTTATGCTTATGGAGGGTCTGATGCTATACATGCAATGTTGACCCAAGAAAATTTAGAAGGATTAGAGAAAACTATTACTTTCTTCAGCAAAGGTTTAGAATTATATGAACAAAGATATTATTTTGTGGAAAAACATGTACTTGCTATGGTAAAGAGCCTTAAAAAATTCAGATATCTATTGAATCATAGCAAGGTACACTTAAAGGTTACTCATCCAAGTGTCAAAGAGTTCTTTCTTTCTAAAGAGCTAAATGAGAAGAGGACAGGTTGGATTACTAGAGTGATGGAATATGACATTGGAATCCAAAATACCAAGATAGTTAGAGGAAGAGGTCATTGTGAGCAGTTGACAGGGGATGAGGGTCCAAAGAATTCAGAGCAAATGAATGCATCCTTAATTGTGCATTCAATAGAAGACCATACCAAGGCAACAAGTTGGTTGTCTAACATGATTCATTTCTTAAAAATAGGAGAATGCCCTGTAGATCTAGATTCAACAAAAAGAAGGTACTATAGATTACAATCAATTCCTTTTGTGTTGATAGATGAGATTCTTTTTAGAAAAGATCATAATGGTGTCCTTCTTAGATGCATTGATTCAGAAAAGATAGAAAATGTCCTATTTGAATTTCATGATGGACCTTCTAGAGGTCATTTCTCTCCTAGGGCTATTGCTTTTAAAATCACGAGGGCTGGATACTATTGGCCATCTATCTTCCAAGATAGTCATGATTATGTGAGGAAATGTGTAAAATGTGCCATGTTTGCAGGAAAATAAAGGCTTGCGGCTCTACCCCTTCAGCCCATCATAACAGAGCAACCTTTCATGAGATGGGGCATAGATTTCATTGGCATGATTAATCCTCTATCTAGTGTAGGCCATAATTGGATAATCACTACAACTGATTATTTCACTAGATGGACATAAGCTATTGCATTAAAAGAAGCAAATGAGAGTGTTGTCCTCAAATTTTAACATTATTCACAGATTTGGCACTCCAGACTCCATCATATCAGATAATGCATTAGCATTTACAGGTATAAGTGTGATTGAATGGGTAGTCAAACATGGTGTTTATTTGAACAAAAGTTCAAACTATTACCCTCAGGGAAATGGTTTGACAGAATCAACTAATAAAAACTTGATTAGGATAATCAAGAAAACATTACAAGATAACCAAAGAGATTGGCACACAAAATTGAAATCTGCCTTATGGTTAGACAAAATTACCCCAAAGAGGATCATTGGGAATTCTCGATACATGTTAGTGTATGGAAGAGAAGCTAAGTTGTTCATTTCAACCAAATTTCTAGCTCTAGACTTAGCTACTCAGTATGTCTTGTTAGAAGAAGGAGATCCTTTGCAAATTAGGTATGCTTAGATTATGGAATTAGAAGAACATAGAGATAAATCCATGAAGGATATGGAATTCCATCAGATGCAAACAAAGAGAAGCTTTGATAAAAGAGCCAGGGATAGAAGATTTAAAATTGGGGATGTAGTCCTTAAGTGGGATGAATTCAAATCCAGGCCAGGCAGACATACTAAATTTGATTCCTTCTGGGGAGGTCCATTTATCATCACAGAATGCAAGGAGAATAATGCATTTCAATTATCAACCCTTGGAGGAGATCCCTTGCCCATTTATGTGAATGGATTCCATTTGAAGCCTTGTTTTGAGGTTTTTCTTTCCTTGTAAATATTTGTAATTATGTTTCCTTGTTTTTTGTTCCTGCTTTCTAGCTTAGTTTCCTGCTTTTCAAGAAGTGCTCATGCACAGTTAGTAGTTCCTCCCCTTGGTTTCAATATATTTCCAAGGTTCTATTTTTGTTCTCAAGATGACTCCTATGTCCAATAGATGTCAAAGGCTACTGGTTCTCAATGTCTAGCAGGTAGACATCCAACAGAAATTGCCAAGAATGTTACCCAATTTTTCTTCATCTGGTAAATTTTGGCTATAGGTGGAGTAAATGTGGCTCCCACAAGGGTTGAGCCCAGCCTTTGAGAAAGACCATAATTTTTCTAGTCTTGGTTGTGTCCTCTGCTATCTTTTCAGCTCTCTATTTTTACCTTGTAAAAAAAAAAAACCCAAGTATGAAAAAACCCTATGAATTTGTTATAAACCCTAGTTACTTGGCCATGCCTTTCTATTTTCTCATTACCTTTTTGGTCCCCTTAAGTTCCCTAAATTTCATGTGTGCATTTACATTTTCCTTTAGTCTTTTAGTCGTATAAAGGAAAAGGAATATTTCATATCATCTAGCGATCCCAAGATTGCCTTAGTCTCTCGGTCTCCATAAAGAAAGGAATATTCTCACTTTGTTGAGAGACTCAGCAATGATTGTAGATCATGTTTGATCAAAGGGCGATCGCATGATCTCATAAATTAACTTAGAGTTAACAAAGGATCCAGAGACCTTGTGACTCATTATATTTCTACCCCTGCAGATATAACTTGAGTTTAGGCTGGGTCAGGTCAAAGCCTTTTATTCACTAGGTCTCGTAATGGGATCGGGGTTAAGAAAAATGACCAGAGATCACGAGACTGCATTTTCTCTAGGTCTCTAAATGAACTCATTGTTAGAGATGGGTTAAGTCAATATTAGTGTTGATGTCAGTGTTAGAGGTGACGAGGTAGTGATAAACAAATGATAAAGTGACACATGGAAATAAGTTGACCTGGGTTCTACACATTCAGTTAGGTGATCGCATGATGTAGAAAAAATATTCTGAATCATCTAGTGATTATGAGACTTGATTTAGTCAGGTTATCTCGTGAAGGAAGGAAATATGCCAAAAAACATTCAGAGACTTCCTGACTACCGTCTGATTCAAAGGAGATATAACGCTTGTCGCTTATTCTCGTGACAAAGCCAGGGTTAATGAAAAGATCAGGAGACTCAATGACAATAAGAAAATGTAACCTGAGGTTATGATGTGGTGCACGTGTAAAGTAAAAATATATGTGGCTATGCTTTAAAATAAAGTCAAATTTGAATCTCAACCATCGATGCAGATATCTCGCGCCAGCAATGACCGTTATCTTTCAAATATTTTAAAATTCAAATATCTCATATCTATAGTTATGATAGAACCGACTTGCAAAGAAAAGTAGATGGATCAGCCAACTTCTCAGAGGTAGAGTTATGGTGATTGGAAAGATATTCAAGCTATATCTGATCGATCAAGATATTTCTGAATGACATTGATGAGTAGAATTGATAGAATTAGGGTTTCTGACTATTCTATTACAAATGTATTAAAACCCTAATTTCTAGAATGAGATTGACTCCTGAGCCTATGTGCTAGAGGAGTAGTGTATATAAGTTAGTTTCAAAGCTTTTAGAAGGAGGATTTTTCAATTGATGAAAATTATATGTGGCATCTCTCTGCCCTTTGGTTTTCAGCAGTTGTAACTTTTTTATTGATATTTAGATATTGCAAGGTATTTTGTAACATCTTTTCTACCCTCGTGTCTTCCTTCTTTGAATTTCTCTTATTGAATTAAGTATATTGAATTTTTTCAGAGATATCTTAGGGTTCCTGAGCCTTCTTCCTTTCTGCAATTCATGTGTACTCTTGTGGATGATTTGATTTGAATGAGTTTGTGGATATTCTTCAATCCCTTGTCACTTTGTCTCATTCATGTGCCTAGTTACAAAAGTGAATATTTGTTTGTAGGTTGTAGTCTGTGTCTAAATTTCTTAGGAAAGATATTGTTTGTGAAATCTTTTCTTTCCTTGAATAGCTTCTTTCTATTTCAAACCTCTCTATGAATCATTTATGCAAACCTATTTAGAAAGTTGTGTTCTCCTAGACCTAAGTTTGTGTGCTGATCTCACTCATTATGTTGTGGTTCATATCACTTTCGGTGTATCACCTAGTAGGATAGTTTGCTTATTCATTTATTTCCCTTCCATGCAGCCTTTCTATCCCTTTTCCCTCATGAATTTACTTTCATGTTAAGAAGGAAATTTGGGTGATTATCCAAGAGGAACCAGCCTAGAATCTAGAGGTCTCATCTCAGATAGCAAAGGTCCCACAACCTAGAGATGATAACCATGTTATACTAGATTATCAGGACTATGAGAGCTTGACCTAGGGTGAAAAATTTAGTGTATAACAAGACCACAAAAGGACTGTATGAGTGGCTTTTCATGCCATTTGGATTATCCAATTCCCCATCAACATTCATGAGGTTGATGAATGAAGTCCTTAAAGACTATATTGGAAAGTTTATAGTAGTCTACTTGGATGATATACTCATCTATAGTAAGACAAGAGAAGAGCATCTATGACACCTAGAAATGGCTTGCAAGAAGCTACATGAGGTGGAGCTAATGATAAATTTGGAGAAGTGTGAATTCATCAAGCAAGAGTTAGTGTACCTTAGATTTGTGCTATCTCAAGGCAACCTAAAGACTGATCCTAGAAAAGTGGAGGCCATCATCAACTAGCCTACTAAAAGAATAAGCACTAAGGTAAGAATTTTTCATGGCTTAGCATAGTACTATAGAAATTTTATCAAACAATTTAGTGCAATTTGTGCTCCTATGTTGATATTATCAAGGGTGGGATGAAGACTAAATTTGTGTAGAATGAACAAGCTAACCATGGGTTTGAGATGCTTAAAAAGAAGATTTCTACCCAACCAATTTTTTTTATCAAGATTTGAAAAGCTATTTACAGTGGAACGTGATGCCAGAAATGTAGCCATTGGTGTTGTCTTGAGACAAGAGGGAAGGCCAGTGGCCTTCCACTATGAGAAACTAAGTGAAGCTAAGAAGAAATATTCTTCTTATGACCTAGAGATGTATTCTCTGGTCTAGTCACTGAGGAGGTGGAGGCATTATTTTCTTCCAAAAGAGTTCATAGTCTATTAAGACAATCAAGCATTAAATTTTTTGAACTGTCAAGATAAACTCATTCACAAGCATATGAAGTGGGTTGAATACCTACAAGCCTACACCTTCAACATCAAACACAAAAGGGGGTTGTAGGATAAGGTAGTAGATGCCTTAAGTAGAAGAGCCTTGACCATTCAAGAGATCCAACTATAGATCATGGGGATAGACAAATTTAAAGACCTATATGGTGAAGATAAGGACTTTGCAAACATTTACAAGGTATGGCAAGAGTACAAAAATCACTTTCATAGTCAATTCTCTGAGTATACTTTACAAAGTGGTCTATTGTTTAAAGGGAGTCAATTGTGTATCCCTAGGGGGGTCTATTAAAGAGAATCTAATACAGGAGAAACACAATGATGCACTTAGTGGTCATTTTGGTGTTAACAAAACTCAAGAATTAGTTCAAAGATTCTACTTTTGGACCAAGATGAATTTGGATGTTAGAGATATGTAGAAGGTTGTGTTATCTGTCAGAAGGAAAAAGTTACATCTACTAATGCAAGCCTATACCAGCCTTTACCCATTCCAACTAGACCATGGGAATGTTTGAGTATAGATTTTGTAGTGGGATTTCCCAAGACAAAGCAGGGAATGGATAGCATTTATGTTATTGTGGACAAATTTAGAAAGATGGCACACTTTGTACCCTGTAAGACAAAAAATGATGCTAGTGAGATAGCTTCCCTATTTTTCAAGGAGGTAGTCAAAATACATGGTTTGCCACTGATCATAATGTCTGATAAAGACACAAAGTTAATGAGTCATTTTTGGAAGACCCTCTGGCAGAAGTTGGGAACAAATTTCTCTTTTGGATCTGCATACCATCCTCAATCTGATGGCCAAATAGAGGTAGTCAATAGGAGTCTTGGAAATCTCCTAAGTTCTCTAACTAAGGAGTATGGTATAACTTCTACAACAAACTCACTGGGCAAGAAGAATATGCCTACAATGACACATTGAATAGGATTACTGGTAAGAGTCCTTTTGAAATAGTCTATGGCCTTCATCCAAGAGGCATATATGAACTCTGAGATGTGAAGGATGGAGCCAAGGGAAGTGGCCAGGCTGATGACTTTGCACATTCTATGCAAGAAGTCCATGAGACAATGAGGAAGACACTCATTGAAAATAAAGAGAAGATTAAGATAAAAGAGGATGAGAGGAAAAGAGATATCTAATTTAAAGTTGGGTATCTAGTGATGGTTCACCTCAACAAGGCAAGATTACAAAAAGGAATGTCCACATAAGCTTTAGATGAGAAGAATTGGCCCATGTGTCATACTGGCCAAATATAGAGAAAATTCCTACAAGGTGGAACTTCCATAGGATATGGGTTTATCTCCAGTGTTTAATGTTGCAGACCTGGTTTTATACAAAGCCCCAATCCTAGATGTAAATCACAGTTGACTGAAGTCATATAGGAGGTGGAAGAACTCAACTTTCCACCGGCGCCAATCAAGAAAGAAGAACACATAATGGATTCCAAGGTCTACAAGAAGACAAGGAAGAAGGAATATCAAGAACACTTAGTGAACTGGCATGGACAACCAGATGTAGATGCAGTATGGATAAAGGAAACAAAGTTCAAAAAGTTGGGTATTGACCTCAACTTACTCAATCCAAGGGTGGATTAAAGTCTGTTCATTTGGGGAGGATGGTGCAGGAGCACCTAGGCTATCCTCAAAGCCCTAGTTAGTTTTGGCTTGTAAATGACTCTATCTAATTTAGTAAATTTTTTTTTATACCTTAGAAGGTCTTGTTGTTGTGTTTGACTAGGTGAATTAGTGGTTAGTGCTAATTTCATTCTAGTTTAGTTTAGTTTTCTTTGAAGTGTTTAGTCCTTAGAATAGGCCTAAATTTGGGAAATGGGGTCTAAATGTGTCCTAGACCTATGTAAGGTGAGAAAGATGCTTAATTTTTTTTAATGATGTTAGTTCATAGAGTTTTATGGGTTAGAGGCCCTAAAAGATAGTTTGCATCATAAATGCAAAAGATGCTCAAAAGTTGTCATGACAACATTTGCAACTTTTTGCAAATGTTGCATGCAACTCGAAAAATTTGGATTACCCTCATTCTAGTAGTGGGAAATCAATGCTAGTGGCCTAAAATGGTGGAGTAAGCATATTATGGCACTCTATGTCTCATTTCCTGATGTAGATTTGATTGTAAGCAAGTTTTTGAGAGCAATAAAGCAAGTATTCTGAGATACAGAGTATAGTCAACTCATTTGAATGTTCTTTGTGTTTTAATGGAATGAAATACTTGATCTATTGGTGGATTCATGTAGTAGGAACATAGTCAAGAATTTTTCATTCAGGGACCAAGTAGTTTAGTGTTAATTTGTTAGCTGTAGGAAATCGTTTAAGTTTTAGAGAGTCTGGTGGTCCAGTTCAGTGCAATTTTGGTTTTATGACTACCCCATGAAATCCAACCATGGGAAACTCAAAAGGTTGGATGAATAAGTTAGGGGAGCCTCTATATAATGTACATATGCAAGTAGGAGGTTTGAGGAGTCAATTTTCTATTTTTATAGTCATGCCCTAGGTGAGTTAGGACTATTGGGTTAGGTGTATGGCAGGAGAAAAGATGAATGCAGAGACAAGGGTGTGTATGAAAGTTCTGAACCAAGTGTGGTCTTAGATTATTTAGGGTCTTATAGATCCTTGGTATTGAGTTCAGAGCTCATCCAATACTTTTGGATATATTTTTCCATCAACGTTAGTGAACTGCTTGTGAAGAGACAAAATAGGCCTAATTGCCCTACAATTCAGGATAGAGGTGTACAGAAGGCTTGGAGACCCTAGAACTTGAAAATCCTTTAGGTCTTCAAAAAGGGTATCTGGATCCTAGATTTTTTTTTAGGGGTTGTTTGGAAGATTTATAAGTAAATCTAGAAAAACCCTTTAGATAGGGCTAATTGGTCAATTAGGCATAATAGGATCATTTTGAGAGAAGCTTTGGAACTTGACCAAATTGGGATTAAAGACCTATGAAAATGGGAATGTATGGATGCAGAATGAACATAAAAGTAGTTGAAAAGGCCCTTGTAGAATTTTTGGACTTGGCATGAAGGGTTTAGGTTTGGAATCCTTCAAGGCAAGTGTGAAGCATTGCGACAAAACTAATGGTAGTTGTCCTTCAAGGTGAAACACAAGAAGAGTAACTCTTAGAGAAGAGTTAGGAGTGGTCTTAGGCTCAATTTCTTGAGGCAATTGAGATCCTCAGTGGACTAGGGAAAGAAAAGTCCTATCCAGAGCATTGTGTGAGCATACCTTGGGGTTACTTCCTTATAAAACCAGACATCGGTAACTTACGAATATTTGGTTGTCTAGTTTACATACATGTAACCAAAGAAAAGAGAAAAAAATTAGGACCGCATGGAAGGAAAGGTATTTTTTGTAGGATACAATGTAACCTCAAAAGCATACCGTATATATATACCTGGTTGAAATCAGATTGAACTAAGCAGGAATGTAATCTTTGAAGAAGATATAGCATTCTCTAGACCTAGAAATTCTTTCGAATAAAACAAACATGCCTTTTTCAGAAGAGGAATTTACACCTGAGATTTAGAGGGAGCATTCTGAGGAAGAAGAAAATGAGGAAAAACTTTCAACATCAATAAATCCTAAAAAGAGACCTCTCTGGGCCACTAAGACAATAGAAGAAGCCATGTCTTATGGAGCTCCTTCAAGGACATTCACATAAAGTAAAAGACCCGCAAGGTTTTCTAATTATGTAGTCCTAATGAGTGAACTCTCAAAATCAGAACCTACAAATGTCTCAGATGCTATTCAACAACAAGTATGGAAAGATGCCATGACAAAGGAATATCAGTCTATTATAAAGAATAATGTATGAGACATTGTGCTCAGACCCAAAGAGGAATTAGTGGTCACATCTAAAGGGTTGTTCAAAACTAAACATGCTACAGATGGGAATATACAAAAGTACAAAGCAAGGTTTGTAGCCAGAGGATTTTCACAAAAGGAAGGGAATGATTATGAAGAAAATTTTGCTCCTGTTGTCTGATGCACTTTAGTTTGAACAGTCCTAGCCATTGCAGATCCTAAAGGATGGAAAGTACATCAGATGGATATAAAGACTTCCTTCCTAAATGGAACCATTGAAGAAGAATTATACCTAGAGCAACTTGAAGGTTTTGAGATTCAAAATTCCCAAACCTATGTTTTTAAACAAAAGAAAGATTTTTATGCACTTAAACAGGCTCACAAAGCATCGTATGATAGGATTGATAATTATCTTATGAAATTAGGGTTTTCCAAAAATAATGCTTACCCAAACCTCTACTTCAAACAGAGCAAAGGTGACCTGTTGATATTAATACTATATGTTGATGAATTATTGATTCAATGATTACAGGAGAAGATCACCTTATTCATCAATGCAAGAAGGATTTAACAAATGAATTTGATATGAAAGACTTAGGTCTTTTACACTACTTTCTTGCTTTAGAAGTCTGGAAAAATCATATAGTATTATCTTGAATCAAGGAAAATACACTCTTGACATATTAAAGAGATTTTATATGTTGAACTGTAGACCAATGTCATCACCTATGGAAACCAACTTTCATAAGTTGAAGAAAGCAACAACAGAATCTCCTCTACCAGATCCTACACTATATAGGAAGATAGTAGGCTCCATGATGTACTTGATAAATACTAGACCATACATTTTTTTTGTAGTAAATACCTTAAGTAAGATCATGTGTGAACCTAGAGAGATTCATCTTGTCACTACAAAACACATATTGAGATATCTTTAGGGTATTGTGAACTATGGACTTAAATATGAAAAGACATACTTGGACCTTCATGGCTTCACTGACTCGGATTGGGCTGGAAGTGTGATTGATCGAAAGAGCACATCAGGATGTTGTTTCAGTTTGGGATCATCTATGGTATCTTGGATTATCATAAAGCAATCTTCAGTAGCTCAAAGTTCCACAGAGGCTAAATACATTGCATCTTTGATGGCTGCTAGAGAAGTAGTATGGCTCAGAAAACTACTCATTGGACTATTTGGTAAACATATAAATCCAACTACCATCCATTGTGATAACCAGAGTTGTATCAAACTATTAATGAATCCTTTGTTTCATGGCAGATCCAAGCATGTTGAGATTAATTATCACTATGTCTGAGATATGGTTGAAAGGAAAGTGATTCAGTTGATAGTCATCGGTCATAATTAAAGTCGATGATAATCGACTAATAATGCATAAAGGTTAATGTCGATACTTATCGACATTTTTAAGGAAAACAGTCGATGGTAATCGACGTGTGCATTGACTTAACCGATGAGATTAGTATATAGAATAGTCACGACTTGATGAGTCGTGACTCATTAATGAGTCACGGTCCATCAAATTGTGACTACTCAATACAATATAAAATCTACATTGATCGATTTCTTAAAGACACTACAACATATAGATATCAATAAATGTAAGAAGTGTCTTACTATGAAGAAAATATTCTGCCAACAGTAATAAATATAATATTCAGTATTATAATTTAATAGAAGTTTATCATCTTTTACAGATAGAAAAATCATTGCTTGTGCTTTTTGATTGAGCTTCTCCCATTCTTCTAGCATTAGTGATCCTTGACCCTCGGTCTTTCTTTGCAACGCGGCTGAGAGATCCTGCTTAATCAATAATGATTCAATCTGCACTTTCGATAATCCAAAATTTTGCCTAGCAAACTTCTTGATTTTTCATTTGTCTGCTTCATCTATGACTTTGAGAAATCTTCACCGATTTCTAGAAAATCAAATCCGGCTTTCCCAGCTTTGATACCAATTGTTGAGATATAAAGAAAGATACAGATTTTGAAATACAAAAATAAAAGAAACACATAATGAACACACAGAGAAAATATAGATTTATAATGGCTCGTCCCAAAAGGACTACATGCACTCTCCAAGGAGGGAAATCACTTTTTTCAGACTTAAAAACATACAATCATGCACAACAACTCTGGTACATATATCTTCTTTTCAAGAAGTAAAGCCAAGAAACAATCTCTGACTATCGCAACAAAACAAAACAGAGGGAATAAGAATCAATTCAGCAAAGGAAACCCAACAGTCATCAGTTACTTGATGATTGGGCTTCAATTTTCGTCAGAACCGTTACACTTATTTCACCCCATTAATCTCTCGGACTTAAACAGATGAGCATCTTTCCAAACATTTTCATCGCTTCTGATCGCCCATAAATTCACATAGAGCCTTGTTTTTGGTGGTATAAAATATCTTCCAACGGTGCAGCCTTCCATCGATTCATGCGGAATGGGCAGAGGAAACGGTGGATGAAGTCAAAAAGTTTCCTTAACAACACATCGCAAGTAGTCGAAGCCCATGATGTCACTCTCCTTTACACTGCAGTCTCTGCCTATTGCAGATTCGATCTCTTTCTGTGTTCATGCCATTCTTGCAGGATTTCTCAGCTCCTCACTCATCGCCCATTCGAATATTGTCGATGATGTTTCTATTCCCGCAGCTAACATGTCCTGCACAATTTTGTTTAAATTCTTGAGTAAAGCTCCAAACATTATATACAAGGAGACTAGCAATTTTCAAGGCGGATCTGTGAGATTCCTGTACTTACCAAGATGATCCCTTTTATGTTGACCCATGAGATTGTTTGGCCCTCCATCTCGGCCATGTCCAGCAGCACGTCCACCATATCTTTAACGCGATCTTCTTCCTTGGGTTTTCCATCTCCCAGTCTATAATAAATGTGCTCCTCGATCACTTTATCAGCAAATCCGTCCAATATTTTGTGAAGGGCCTGCATTCGACGACAGATTTCTTGAAAGTCGAGAAAATCGAGATAAGGAACGAAGTCACCAATGCAAAATGCCTTGGCCAGAGCAAAAATTTTGTCAACCATTTGTTTGAAGCCATGCCCTCCACTCAAGTCATTTTCAGAGTTCGTCATGCTGGCAAACATTCTGCAGGTAATATGACGTGTAAGGAAAGAGAGACTCTTCTTCAGATCCACACAGTGCACTCCATGCCCGCTTTCATGCCAGAAGGAGAGGATCATGGAAGAAACTTCCTCCTCTCTCACGAATCTGAAAGAATCGGCTTGACTATGAGCAGCTCCTGGGAGCTCGATAAGGGGAAAGCGACACGTATGATGATCATAGCTTACGTATTCCCCAGTGTATATTTTGGTGTGGTTGCAAAGGCCAAATCATGTATTTTGAGGAACTCTTTAGCCATGGCAGGAGAAGAGGCCACAACAGTGGGGACAGACCCCAAACGGAGAAACATAATGGATCCATACTTCCTTACCAGTGTCGTAAGAGAGTGACAAGGAAGGTTTCCCAAGAGATGGAGATATCCTATGAAAGGATATGGACTTGGTCCTGGAGTCAATTTCAATTTGTTCCCACCCCCCTCAACTTATAGAGGAAGCAGAAGAAGAAGAAAACCCTGAGCCCAATAGTGAAGGTCTCATCAAGGGAGCACGAGAGCGGTTCCATGGTATGAGAAAAACGGAAAACTCAAAGTCTGCAATCAATGGCAAGCCACAAACAAAGCCTTTTAATATGCAGGCGCAGGTTCACCATGGTCTGCCACGATGCAATAGTCGGTGCTTACTAAAAATATCACAAGTAACGATGGCAGGTCAAACATTGAAAAGCTTATGTCATTGAAAAGGTTTACTTGCCTATCACTGTAAAATTCTCAAGTCAATGACTACTGGCAATTGCATCTTAGTGGGAAATGGGTACGCTGAGTAGATATGGAAGTTCAATTAAAGAAAATTGGTCTATTTATTACATTCAACATAATTTAATATAATAAATTAGACTATTTTTAATAAAAAATAATGAAATATAATTTAATTATAAAACATATTTTAACAAAGCAATGGTCTAAATAACTGAATGAAATCAAGAGACAACAAGGGTTTGATATGGATCAGGAGTGACCTTGTTAGGTTTATCTCCTAAGTATGATGGCAGAAATGAGGAAATATCAGGACATGCTTGTAGAGAAGAGGCAACAAAATGATGAGCTTGTAAGGTAGGTGGCTGGAAGGAATCAACGAATGGAAGCACAATGAAAATAACATGAGAAAAATCTTTCAAAATAGTTGGCTCCATTTTTTTTTTATATTATATAGAAATAGAAATTATATTTAAAAATATATATAAATGTTTAACACATAAAATAAAACTAATAGTTAGTGATTATAAATAGATATGTTTATAATAAGGAGCCTCGATTGGCCGGAACAAGGTGACCATAGGAAATGAGACAAGATAGGTCACCTCATACTCTAGGAGGCACCACGGTCCCCACAAATAAAATTGAAACTAAATTTGAATGGTGCAATGACCTTTTGATATTAGCTGGATGTTCAAACCACGTTGGCCTCATTCGACTTTAGAGCAACCATGCATATATAATGATACATAGTAGGCATAATACACATAAGATTGAATAATGACATTAAAGTATTTACAACCCTCTTCTAATAAACCTACATGGATGCACACAAATAAAATAAAAACTAAGGTTACACGTTCAGTGTGTGTTCCAAATAGCTTCAATAGTTCAAAGAGTTTGAGAGCATCCTCATGAAATTTATGCAAGGCATAGCCCACAATCATTGAAGTCCATGATACAATATTTCTCTGAGGCATTTTGTTAAACAATTCTCATGCCTTGTGTATCCTTCCACATTTTTGCATACATGTATACTAGGGCACCAAAAAATATCATATCTAAAGAAAATCCACATTAAATTAATCTCTGATGGATGTCCATAAAATATTCCAAAAGTACCCATTTTGGCAGAGTGTGGGACAATGTTGGCCAACATTGTGGTATTTGGCTTTCCATAAGCTTCTTGTATTTTCTAAAAATCCTCCAAAGCCTTTTCAACATATCCAATATGTGCATTACCTACAATCATTGTAGTCCATGAGACCACATTTATTTCATGCATTTATCTGAAAAACTTAAAACCTCACCAAGACCACCATGTTGTGCATATCTCGCAATCATTGTATTCCATGACATTATATTTTGTTGAGGTGTTTCTTTGAAAATCTTGAAGCTCTTGTCAAGAACACCATTTGTGCATATCTCGCAATCCTTGCATTCGATGAAACCACATTTCTTTGAGGTATTTTATTGGAAAGTGTTAAGACCTCATCAAGCACACCATTTTGTGCATATCCTTCTATGATTGCATTCTATGAGAAGACATTTCTTTAAGGTATTTTATTAAACAATTCATATTCTCTCGATATACTTCTACATTTTGGATACATGCCTACCAAGGCACACAACTACAACAACTGACAAGAAACCACTTTCTATAATATTTTCATGGATTGTCATACTCTGATCAAAAGCTCATATTTTGGCAAAGGCTGGGAGGACACTTCCACATGTTGTGGAGTCTAGATGTATAACTCCAATTTTATGTTCTTAAAAATCTATAAGGCCTTTTCAACCAATCCAGTTTGTGTGTATCCTGCTATCATTGCTTTCCATGAAACTGCATTTCTCTAGCATTTGATTGAATAGCCTAAAAACCTCATCAAAGCTTCCATTTTGAACATATCATATAATCATCACATTCCATGAAACCATATCTTGTCTAGGAATTCTTTTGAAAAGCCTTGAAGCCTTATTAAGATAACCATATTGTGCATATCTCAAAATCATGAAATTTGATGAGACTACATTTCTTTGAGGCATCTTGTCAAACAGTTCCCGTGCCTTCTTTATACTTCCACATTTTGAATGCATGTCTATAAAGGCACTCATAGCTAGAACATTTGACAGAAAACCCATTTCTATTATGTTTTTTTGGCTAACCATACCCTATTTCAAATCCCCAATTTGGGTACAAGATAGAAGAATATTGGCAAAGGTGAATTGAATCGATTAGATTTCACAGTCCATTGAATTTGAGCTTTGATTTCTGGTTATTGACTGTGTATGTTTTTAAGCATCAACGTTTCGGATCACACTCCGTGATCCATCATCAGGATGTAAGAGCAAAAAGGATGTGTAAAAATA
>MU225529.1:1148807-1205677 GCA_018584345.1 Thuja plicata
ATATGCACCAAAAATTCTCATCATGAAAACAATATTTGTGGTTACTTGGCATATGCACCAAAAATTCTCATCATGAAAACAATATTTGTGGTTACTTGGCATATGCACCAAAAACTCTCATCATGAAAACAATATTTGTGGTTACTTGGCATATGCACCAAAAAATCTCATCATGAACTTTATCCAAAAATTCTCATCATGAAAACAATATTTGTGGTTACTTGGCATATGCACCAAAAACTCTCATCACGAAAACAATATTTGTTGGTACTTGGCATATGCACCAAAAATTCTCATCATGAAAACAATATTTGTGGTTACTTGACATATGCACCAAAAATTCTCATCATGAAAACAATATTTGTGGTTACTTGGCATATGCACCAAAAACTCTCATCATGAAAACAATATTTGTGGTTACTTGGCATATGCACCAAAAACTCTCATCATGAACTTTATCCAAAAATTCTCATCATGAAAACAATATTTGTGGTTACTTGGCATATGCACCAAAAACTCTCATCATGAAAACAATATTTGTGGTTACTTGGCATACGCACCAAAAATTCTCGTCATGAAAACAATATTTGTGGTTACTTGGCATATGCACCAAAAACTCTCATCATGAACTTTATCCAAAAATTCTCATCATGAAAACAATATTTGTGGTTACTTGGCATATGCACCAAAAACTCTCATCATGAAAACAATATTTGTGGTTACTTGGCATATGCACCAAAAATTCTCATCATGAAAACAATATTTGTGGTTACTTGGCATATTCACCAAAAACTCTCATCATGAACTTTATCCCTAAATTTCAAGATTGGTAACCATTCAAATATGAATATGATGAGTTTCAAAATTTAGACCATAATTACATACGTAATATATATAATAATATGAATAGTCATTATTTGATATCTCAAAATCATCCATGGTAAATTTGATGAAATAATAATTCTTCAAAATTTAATTTGAAATCAAAAGAATTATATTGATGCAACAATAATTCTTCAAAATTTAATTTTATACCCAAAAAAATAATAATACATACACTTAATATAACAATTATAAAATAATTCTTATATTTTCATTAATAAAACTGATTCAAAATTTAATTTTAAGCCAAAAGAATAATAATATATACCCTTAATATGACAATTACAACATTAACATTGTATAATAAGGGCTGCGTGCAGCTGGAGTCCCTGCTTTAGGTAGGGCAGCACTAGCAAGGTACGGATTAAAAATAAATTTCAATATAATCAAAGAAGAAAAAATTGATGCTACTCAACAGAAAAATTGATGCTACTCAACAGCTAAGGACAAAGCATAGTAGTCAATCATTTGAAAGCGTGCAATATATGATTACTTATGAAAGGAAATTACTTCCATTTCGAATCTGTGCATTGTTATGTTGAGTTACTAAAAGCATTTCCAATGTCTTAGTGCCTATTTGCAGTGCATAAACGCGGATGAAAAAGGTAAATATTTGAGCTTGAAATGAGATTTTAACCTGATATGATTTCCAAAAACAAATAAGCATCTCATAAAATAAAAACCCCATAGTCTCCACTGTCAATAGCACCCTTTTATTAATGTGAGGGCGGATTTTTGCAGGTTGCTTCTAGGGAAAGAGAAGGCATTCGTAGTTGTTGAGAGTAAAGTAGCCAAAAAAATAGTCAACATTGTCATTCTCGCTGCAATATTTCAGGAGGAAAAAGATTAGAACATAAAATCAAACTTGAAGTAATAAAAAGCTAAAAAAAGAAAACAACTCACATATAGAAATATCTAACAATATCATTTCTTCTGTGTTTGCTTAAAAGTTAATCATTAATATGTAAATCCTACTCATACAAAAACACAAGGAATATATAAATGAGTCAAGATTCACATTGGTTCACAAGTAAAACCGAGAGTTTCTCCACTAAAGAGATTCCCAAGTGAGAAAAGATGCAACAATGGTGTGAAGTGCCATTTGAGGATTCTATACAAATAATTCTGGGTCAAGCTACCTAAACATGTTTTTCAACTAGATCTTTGCAGAGCTTAGATAGCATTTGAGTGAATTCCAATGTCAAGCTTCATAGAAACCTGAATCAATTGATTTTCCAAAGCATGAAAACCAGGTATGAACAAGTATAGTTTTGAATATTTTAAGATACTTATCAAAGGCATGACCAAATCATACAACTTTTAATTTGTCGTCACTACATATGCGTCCACTGAAGAAGCACTTCAATAATTTCTAACACGAATTGGATTCAAACTCTTAAAGCAAACCACACGAAGGTAAAACTGTTGTTGGTTGAGAAGCACGTGGAGGCTTTCGCAATGTAGTCACCTCAAATGAAAATGGTGTGTGGTAAAGGGAGCAACTCATTCATGAGGGAGCATTGAAGACAATATGCAGACCAGCAATATTAATCGAGTACACAATGAACTTTAGATAGATCATATGACATACAATGGGAGGCTACACTAGCTGCATTGGAGGCAAGATGGCCCACATTGACACACCGCACACATTGTACATTAAAGGCGTTGACAAAGAAGATCAAAACCTATAGGATGAGACTCCATTTAAGAACTCAAGGTGACTGATAAATAGTTGGAATATGTGAGTTTTAGGAATTTTAATAGAATTGTAGTTTTTTCTTAACTTCTCATGCCAGGACTTCATACGTGGATATGACTAGCACAATTAGCTAGAAAACAATATAACACAGTGCAAAATCCTGTGAACATATTTGAGCCTACACCTACATTTGTCAATCCATTCTGTAAAGATGATGTGGCAAAGAGATTGGAAGCTATGCACACTTGCATGCCATGCCACACATTAATTAAGCATGTCACCCCTAGGGTTGGCATAATTGATCAGCTCCTATCCAAGTGTGGGATCAGTCTGTCTCAAGCACGATGAATAACAATTAAAGTTTAAGCACGATGAATAACAATTAAAGTTTTCAATGCAACCTGAGACACAAAACCAATATGGCAATAGCAATTAGTAACATAGACCAAAAGTTTACTCATGCAAGCATGAAAGATGTTTATCAATAGAAAAACCCAGTATATATAATAGGGACCATAATAAACTACTTTTCAAAATCACAATATTCCTTACAGGAAATTTAATTTTAAACAGAGAGAAAACTACTACAAACCAAATAATTTTACATGTTGCATTGAAATTGAAAGAAAACAATTTCTTATATTTGACAAAACATTTTGTAATTCTACTGTCATAAACTGTGACTGACAGTGAAATAGACATTGCACTGGGTTTGAGAGGCGTCTTTTCACTATTTGGGGAAATGCAACCAATAAACAAACACTAGTCCTAAAATATCTCTCCCTCAATCTAAAAGCCTTAAAAAATGTGTACCTTGAGACTGTACACTCCTAAATTGCAGAATGCCTGAAATAGAAAAATTGGATGTCTTGGCAAAGGGTACTCCTTCCTCCCCAAGAATTAACGAGCAACACTAGTGCACAGGGACCGTCTCATTCCATGGTGAGAGTATTAATGAGCCGTGTGAAACCCTACAAGATTCGAAACCCAAAACAATACATATACAAAATCGACAAACCCTATAAAAGCCACATTACATTCAACATCAAACTATTTCTTTATTACATACCAAATCTAACACATTTATCTTCAATGTGAAATATGCCATAGGAAACCCTAAAAGCCGCCTAGCGTTTAGGAAGATTTAAAAGTCGCCCAGCATTAAAAGTCGCATACACTTAGTGAAGTGCCGCCTACCATAAAGATGAAAATTTGATAGAGGAAAAAATAGATGAACTCAGTTCGATAGATCGTCTAGATGACTTAATTAGGTTCCAAGGTAGAAAATGTTCATCCAGAATGTCTCATTGTGTTTAGGATGGTAGAAAAATCATAATGATGAATGTTTGATAGGTTAATCAGGTATGATTAAAAATGATTACAAATTGTCCTTGTGTCTCATGATTTAGAGGTTAGGAGCAATAAGTTGATAAGCTCAAGTTAGAGAAAAGATAGATTTAATGTGTTATGATTGACCTAGAATGGTTCATCAAGAGAAAAACTAACATGATGCACTTTGTTTCAAAATGTAGGAGCATTACCGCAAGTTGCAGGTGCAAGGAGTTGTGATGTGGATCTTTGATTTAGTAGATGAGCTCACGCCAGCTGAGCGGCGTACTATTGAGACTTGTGGTCTTAGTTTCCTTTTAGATCTCCCTCGGTTTTAGCTGAACCGGGGTTTATTGACAGCTATGGAAGAGCATTGGCACTCTGACCACAATACCTTCCATTTACCTCTCAGTGAGATGATGATTACGCTAGAGGATGTATATAGACTATTGAGGATCCTGACTCATGGAGAGTGGGTGTATTATGATGCAGTATATGATAGCAATGTATGTAGATGGGTGCTTGGAGATAACACCATTGCAGATGATTGCATTACCTGGGCATAGTTTGCCTCATTTCCTACCCTACCAGCATTATTAGGAGCTGTGATAGGAGGATTATTGTTGCCAGATAGGCGAGGATATAGTTTTGCAGTTGGATGGGGCCAGATTATAGAGGACATGATTGTTCATCCATGGAGATTGGACTGGGGTTCCTGTGTGTTGGCACAATTATACCATGATTTGCATGAGATTGTATATCGGTGTAGTGCAGCGATTTTTGCAGGTGTAGTTTTGTTACAATTGTGGACATGGGAGCATATCCCTATTACTAGGCCAGTGTCAACATGAATCTAGGCTCAAAGGTATCCATATGCATTCTTATATGATGGCATGATTTTCTAGCATCGTCTGGGCAAGGTTGATTTTTGGAGACACACTATTGATGACATTGATCAGGTGGTTTGGAGGCCGTACTTGCAGTGTGAGAGGTGATAGGAGGATGACAATGAGTTACCTTAAATGTTTTCACCTCGATGGATGATAGGCTGGTTCTCTTTGATTATTGAGAGATTTTGCTTCAGTAGAGTACTCCGTTAGTTCGGCCATGTTCAGGACATGCCACAGGGTATGGCTTTATATGCTCGAGTACAGGCAGAGAGATCGATGTGGGGCGCATAGGTTGACTACCAGTCAACTTTCTTACAAATTGATCAGCTGGGATATGGTGTGTGGGACATGCTACCACAGGTTGCAGATGCAGGGATGTCCACTGAGTATCGAGAGTGGTTCTTGTGACATCGGTTTATGAGATTCACTGATCCAGTAGAGCCTATCCCGGATGTTGATGAGCTATTTGAGGATGATGGAGATGGTGGAGATGATGGTGATAGACCATGCCGATGTAGAGTCCAGAGAGCACCCAGAGTGCCATGGGTACAGAGAGAAGCTAGGCCTCAGATGAGAGGCGGTCATGTGAGAGGTTGAGGTGGTGGTTTTAGACAGCCTAGGTAGGGATTAGCAGGTGCACAGGAACCACAGGGTTAGGCTCCACTGAGAGTAGATGTAGATTGGGCTAGATGGAGGCATAGATGAGTTTAGGAGGTGAGATAGGTTCCTAGGAAGATACCACAGGTTGACCCATAGGTCAGCACAACACAGGTTATACCACAGGTTCCTTTAGCACCTCATGCACCACAGGGTCCTCCAGCATCGTAGGCATCTCTACTGTTAGATAATATAGTGCGAGATGTGTAGGGATTACAGGCTGGGATGACTACAGTGAAAACCAGATTAGATTAGGTCACAACCATGTTGGAGCAGTTTCTGGCCACTCTGGCTCAGCTACCGACCAGTGCGAGCACTAGTCAGGCACCTCCTAGTTCATAGGATAGAGCAGGTGATAGAGATCCTGATGGCGCAAGTGAGTCAGGCACAGGTTTAGATGGATCAAGTGCCCCTACTAGGTTATGAGATAGATAGGGACCCAGGATGTGCACCATATGTATTTTGTTTCGATCAGGACTTTGATGGACTATTGATATATCTTTGTTTATTGATGTACCTTTGATGTACTGATTATGTTATAGACATTAATGATGGACATTTATCTGATGATGATCTTTGATTGTGCCTTGGATGATGTTATGAGATTTCCTTTTATGCATGTCTATATGTTTTTATGATGCATTTATTTCTATTGTACAATGGATGCAAATGTCTTAGAGTAGGACATAGATAAATGGATGCAAATGATGCAATTTAACTCTATATGTTTTTGTTTTAACAATGTATGGATTATGCTATGCAATGAATGCAATACTTAGTGCTTATGGTAAATGAAATGCATCTATCTTTTTTGTATTTTTGAATGTATGCAAAATAATTTATGATATGCAGTTCTAAGTGATGATATGGAAAATGAATAATGATTAATGAATCTTTTCTTTGATTTTTTGAATGTATGAATATATAATGAATAATGACTAATGATGATGAATGCAAAGGACAATCTCATTTTGTGAATGACTTAAAACCCATATGATTCAATGAAAAGTGATCAACCTTTATCCCCCCCTTGAACTTGGAAAATTCCTAGAAAGACAAGCCATTTGAGAATTAAGCATTTGAGAATGCAAGCTAGAGAGAAAGATGCAATTAATCTAACATGCAAAATGCAATTAATTTAACATGCAAGAATGCAATGCAATGGAACTAATTGTCCTTGAGGTTTGCGAAAGGAATGCAAATTGAGATATATTGTCATCATAGAGTGTTGTGGAACTCGGAGTCCATACAATCCTTACTGGTGCCATTGCGACCATAAGAATATGAATATGACTTTCTCGCATGTGGCAACCCCTTTCTGCAAAACCAAGTACAACCCTCACTAGTTGGAAGATCAACTATGGGAGTATGAATACCAGTTTAATCAGATTCAATGTTGTAAGTGGATGTTGGTATTAAGATATGGAAAATCTAAATAACCAAGGTATCCTTTTGCATAAACAAACAAAGGTTAACCCTCCATCTTGTATGAATGTCCTCTATGGTTCTTTGAGGATCATGTCTTTAGACTAATTCACACAAGTTTAAAGAATCTTCCTCAAAACAGGCACTCAAAAGCTTAAGAAAAAATCATGTCTTTTATCATTTCCAACCTAGCCAAAACATCATGGATTAGCTAAAAAGACATGACTCAAAAAGGTTAATGACAAACTCACCAAAAATTCCAAGTGTTTGTGAAATGTATCAATATTTTCAAATAAGAATTCTAGACAATCTGATCATTTAAGGTGTGTCAAATTTTAATCCTGATAAAATAAGTCAAATGAGGTTAAAGGATCATGTTATGCAATCAAACTGTTTAGGATTGAACAATGATAGTTATCAAAGGTTTGAAAATGTCTCTCCTGAATCTGAAAATCTGCTTCTGACATGTGACTGAAATATTGCACTAGTGAATCCGGTTGGTACCAAAAAAATCTATGATGTGTGCCCCCAAGTGATAAATGTGGCCAATGTGATACGTAGGGCAACTAAATCTAGAATGTGACAAAATGCAACTCTAAGACTTCATTAGGGAAATGCATGAATGATGGATGCAATGAGGATATGGACAAGTGAGATGAGGAAACCACAATATGTACAAATGCAACTATGAAACACCTAATGGACAAAAGGTGTCTATTTCCAGGTTTTCACCTCTTGGGATTATTGCTCTTTTTCTCTTTTTTCTCTTTTTTTTTTTGCTACCAAGGTGCCTATTGCTAGGTTTTCACCAAGGCACTTTTTTCTCTTTTTCAAATGTTTTTGGCTTTTTGAAATTTTTGATTTTTTTGTATTTTTAGTCTTTTCTCCTTTTTTTGGTATTTTTGAATTTTCTCATGTACAAGGGTGATGCTTGACTCATCTGATACTCTTTGACTTATACTCTTTATTCTGATACTCTTTCCTCTGAATTAGGTGTGGAACCTCTTAAGATGAATGCTATTGATAGGTTCTTGCAATTCCTCACCATCACAATCAGCCAATTTTTGGGTCCCTATTCCAAATGAAGAAACAATAACAAAAGGACCAAGCCAATTTGCTTCCCACTTTCCTTTCTTTTCTCTATCGGCCTAATTTTTTGGATTTTCTCTCAATACTAGATCTCCTATTTGAAAGTTTCTTGGCTTGATATGTTTGTTATAGTTCTTGGAAATGCGATTTTGATACACTTTCAAATGATCATAAGCTTGAGTTTGATGTTCCTCCAACAATTCCAATTGTTGAAGGCGGCCAACTCTATAATCCTCATCTGTTATTAATCCATGCAATGAAACACTGAGGGATGGTATTTCAACTTCTAAAGGAAGAACAGCTTCGGCCCCATAAACCAAAGAAAAAGGTGTAGCTCCTGTTGGGGTTTGAATACTAGTCCTATAGGCCCATAATGCTAAATTAATTTGAAGATGCCAATCCTTTCCTGATTTTCCCACTGATCTCCTGAGGATTTTAAGGATGTTTTTGTTGGTGGCTTCTGCTTGTCCATTACCTTGGGGATAGTAAATGGATGAAGAGTGATGTGTAATGTGGAATGTGTAACAAAGTTCATCAATATCTTTGTTCTTAAACTGTTTTCCATTATCCGTGATGATAGCATGATGAATGACATATATACAAATCATATGATTTAGGATGAACATGGAAATTCGTTTTCCTGTTGCAGTTGATAAAGGAACAACTTCAACCCATTTAGTAAAGTATTTTGTCGCTGTGATTATATACTTGTTTCTGTTTGAAGAAGGTGGACGAATCATGCCAATTAGGTCAAAATCCCATTGATAGAATGGTCATGGTGTGACAAAAGGGTTTAATTCTTGTGCCAGTGCATGAATCAAATTTCCATGGTATTGACATTTCTTGCAAACTTTAACATATTGACAAGCATCTCTTTCTAAGGTTTTCCAAAAGTACCCCATACATAAGATTTTCTTAGCTAGGTTTAAACCATTTGAATGTGACCCACAAATCCCCTCGTGGACATCTTTTAAAGCTAATTTTGATTCCTCTTCATCTAGAAATCTAAGGAGTGTTCCGTCAAGACCTCTACATTAGAATGTGTCAAAAAGAATAGTATAACAGGCTACTTGTCTTATGAAATTTTGCTTTTGAGCGTGGGTTTGGTCTATAGGTAACGTTTGATTTTTGAGGTAAGCATAGATAGGTCCATACCACGGGGAGTCATGTCCATGTAAAAGCGAAACAATTTGGGTCTCAGGTAGGTCAAATGTGGGTTTCACCAATTCTTCCACCAAGAACTCATACTTTTCATTTTGATCGGGTAGCTGAAGTAAGGATGCCATAGTGGCCATTGCATTAGCTACTCTATTCTTATCTCTTGGAATTTGTACAAAAGTAATCAAATAAAAATACCTCTTCCAGTTGTCTACCAAGTTCTCATAGGGAAACAATTTTTCATCCTTAGTATTAAACTCATCATTAACTTGATTAATGACTAATTGAGAGTCCCCATAGACTTGTAATTTTGTGACATTCCATTCCAAAGTTGTCTTGATTCCTATGACCAAAGCTTCATACTCTGCTATGTTATTGGTGCAAGGGAACAATAACTTGTAAGATTTTGGGATTGTGTAACCTTGTGGTGTAATGAAAAGAATTCCTGCTCCACTTCCATTTTGGGTATATGATCCATCAAAGTATAAAGTCCATGTCTTAGATTCAATATTCACAATTACAGAATCCGGGAATTCCACTTGTATAGGGTGTGTAGAAACTTGAGGATATTCAGCCAATTGATCGGCTATAACTTGACCTTCGATTGCTTTCCTATCAACATATTCAATGTTGAATTCACTAAGTACCATGACCCACTTCGCAATCCTTCCAGTTAAAGTTGTTTTGCTGAGTAAGTATTTCAAGAGATCAATTTTAGCTATGAGTTTCACCTTATGTAACAACATATAGTGTCTTAACTTTTGAGAGGCAAATACCACTGCTAGGCAAGCCCTTTCCATGAAGCTATAATTTAATTCATATTTGATCAAGGTTCTACTCAGATAGTAGATAGCTCTTTCTTTCCCTTCATCATCCTCTTGTGCCAATAAGACTCCTAGATATTTTTCTGTTTCTGAAATGTAGAGTAATAAAGGTTTCCCTTGAATTGGTGACATTAAGATAGGAGGATTCATCAAGTATGTTTTCAACAATGAAAAGGCTTTGTCATACTCCTCATCCCATGTGAAGATGTTGTCTTTATGTAGCAATCTGGTGAAAGAATGGCATTTTTCTGCCAATTGAGAAATGAATCTCCTTATAGATTGAAGTCTTCCTTGAAGGGACCTCATTTGACTAATGTTCTTCGGAATGTCCATGTCCATTATTGCTTGTACTTTTTTAGGATCAACTTCAATGCCTTTTGCTGAAACAATCTATCCTAGGAGTTTTCCAGATTGTACCTGGAAAGCACATTTCTTTGGGTTAAGTCTCACCTTGAATTTTTCTAGCCTTGTAAAAATCTTGTCAAGTATGGATAGATGATCTTTTCTTTTATGTGACTTAGCTAAAATTTCATCCACATAATCTTCCATAAAGGTGTGCATCATATCATGGAAAATAGTAGTCATGGCTCTTTGGTAAGTGGCTCTGGCATTTTTGAGACCGAAGGGCATGACATTCCAACAAAATGTACCCCATGGGCATGTAAAAGTTGTCTTCTCTTGAGCCTCAGGTGCTATGTGAATTTGATTATACCCACTGAATCCATCCATAAGTGAAAGCGTAGAATGACCTACCGTGAGATCTACAATAGCATCAATGCTAGGTAAGGGAAAGTCATCTTTTGGGAAAGCAAGGTTTAAATCTCTCAAATCTATGCAAACCCTTATTGTTTTATCATGTTTGGTAACTAGTAAAATATTGGAGATCCATCCGGAATATGCTATTACTCTTATAAATCCTGCTTTGAGCAATTTCTTCAATTTAGCTTTGACTAAAATGGCTATGTGCAGATGCATTTTTCACAACTTTTTCTTTACAGGCTTAACCCCTGGTTTCACATTTAAGTGATACATAATGAAACTTGGATCTAATTCAGGCATATCAGCATATGACCATGCAAAGTTGATTTTCTTTGCTTGAAAGAATGTAATGAACTCTTCTCTTTCCAAAGGACTTAAAGATGTTGCTAAATGAATGAATTTAGGATCCTTTTCTGTTCCAATGTTGACATTTTCTGTAGGTTCAATAATTATAGGTGATATTTCATCTTTGTGAGCTGGCAAGGTGTCCAACCTCTCTCCCCTAGGTGCCACAGTTGAGTTTTCACCTTCGAAAACATCCTTTATTTTTACTTTTTTTGGGTCTAGCACTACCACATGGTGGTTTTCACCACTAGACCTTCTCATTTTTTTGTATATTTTCTCTTCATTTTTGGATTAAAAGGTTGAACACCTGCCCCTACCATCATGTATGGAGTGAATTCATTGGTGGAAGAATTGGGTTTGACCGCATTGAGGTATAAGGCCATTGAATTGTCATTTGGGAAGTAGAGTAAGTCATTTGACTTGGACAGATCCCAATCAATAAGTTTAGGATGTATTAAGGAGAAAGAATCATTTAAAGGGTTTTCATTTAAAGGAGTTAAGGACATGAATTCATTAGATGGTTCATACATTGTATCATCAAGGTCTATGACATGTGCCTCTTCTAGATGGTCCATGGAAGAACGATCAAAATCCTCTCCATTAGAGTCCTCTAAGATTTCTATGGGAAAGAAAGAATGTGGATTAAACACTAGGGTAGAATCTCCCACCCACAAAGGTACCCAAGGTTCACCTGCCCATTGATTGAAAAGAGGTGCTTGTTCTATGTTGACTTGTTGAGGTTCACTTGCTGTTTGAGTTGAATTCAAACCCTGAGCCATATGTTCTTCATTCTCAACTTTAGGAGGAATTGCATAAGTGTGAATGGTATCAACCTCTATGTCATGAAAAGATTCTTCAGACAAGGAATCACACTCATAGTCTCTAGAATCATCATCACTTTTAGAACCTACCATATGAATATGTTCACAGAAATCATGCATGGGACTTGAACTTTCCCCTTTATGTTGAAAACCTATGCCAACTTTCTCTTCTTTGGCTCTCCAAATAGGTTCAATAGGTTCTAGCATCCCTCTATGTCAAAATCCTAAGGGTCCTCTTCCCTTATACCCCATTTTCTTCATGATATCAAATCCTTTTCCATATTGATCAATTTGGATATTGATATATTGCACCCTTTCATTGGGATTAGCTGAATTATCATCCTATTTATAGAGCCATTGTAATACATCATCATCTTCTTCGTCTAATTCTTGTTTGTCACATTCCCTCACAAAATGGGCATTGTACTTATGAGGTTGATGATCTTTGGATGGTTTCCCATGTGTCCTTGGAGATGTAGGTAAATCAAAGAGGGAAATGGAATATTCCCCTACTCCTTTTGAGTTAATTTTACATTGTTTTTCAAATTGAAGCATTAGGTCACTCATCTTTTCATAATGATCTTTCTTAGTTTGTTCTCTTTCTTCCTTAGTGGGTTTAGAAGATTCCAATCTCAATGTTGAAGTCTAAACTAAAGTATCCTTTGAATTTGAACCCTCATAACTCACATTTTCTTTTCCCTTAGTTGACATAGTTGAGTTAGTTTGAATAGGGTTAGGAGTAGATGTGACTTTTGCTGTTCGTTCTAGTTTTTCTTATTTGGCCTCTTCGATGGTAATATTAGGGATAACTCTTTCCCTATTATGAGGAATATACAATTCATGACTTGGCTTTAAAGTATTGCAATATTGGAATGGGTTTGAATCTCCTCCAATTTTGATCTCCTCCCCTAGGTACGGAGGTACTGCTTGCATCTCATGTATCCAAGGTCTTTCTAGTAAGATGTTGTAGGTCAATTTCATGTCAAGGACCTGACATATAGTGTCCTTTTTGATTGGTCCCACTTGAATTGGTAGAATTATCATATCCTTTGAAGACCTTTCCTCTTCATCATAAGCCTTAATAGTTATTTGCTTCTTTGGATCAATGGAAGACTCAGATAAACCTAATGACTTGACAAGGTTTAAAGTGTAAATATTTAGACTAGCTCCACCATTTATGAGAACTCTCTTGACCCTATGTCTTTGGATTAATACATCTATATGCAAGGGTAAGTTTTGAGGATGTGTGATAGACATGTCATCTTGTTTCAAAAAGGAAAGGCAATGAGGGACAATGAGGTGTCCTACCATGTTCTAAAATTTGTCTTCCTCCAAGTTTATAGGAACCGTGGTCTCACATAAGGCCTTTTCCAAAATATCTTTGTGATTAGGAGATAGTTTTAGCAATTCCAAAATTGATATTTGGGTGGGAGTCTTTTGCTATTGATCCACCAAACTATAAGGCTTTGTGGTGGGTGGTGTGTGTTTAGCCACAATAGTTGGTGCCTTTGGGGCCAATAGTAATAGGAGTAACTCCTCGTAAGGTAACCTTTGAGGCTTGTCCCCTTGTGATGGCATTAGCGGATCCATGAATAGGTTGGTCTTTAACCACAACAACATTGATGGTATTATCATAAGTATGGGTAAAGTTGACATTATGACTGCTTTTTACATTATTCGCATTGTTTCCTCCATTGTTGGAATTAGAAGATTCTCCCTTTTCATGCTTATAAAAAGGATTCTTAAAGGTTGTGTGATCTTCATTATTTTGAGGTCCCTCCACCTTTATCACACCATTGTCTATGAGATCTTGTACCACATGTTTGAGACATAGGCAATCGTTGGTCTTATGTCACCTATGTTGATGATAGTCACAATGGTTGTTCTCCTTCCACCAGTTTGGCTTGACATGTGGTTCATAAGGTTGAGCCTTTGGTAGATTGATAAGCTTATTTGCAATAAGTGTCCTTAATGTATTTTCCAACGGTTCACCCAAATTAGTGAATGTTCTCTTGGGTGTAGGTGCAAAGAACGGTTTAGGCTTGGAAGCCCCTTGATTGTTCCCAAAGTTCTTGTTAGTGTTGTTGTTGAAGGGCACTTTGGGTGCTTGATTTACGTTATTGGCTTGAGCTGAGTTTTGAGTGAGGTTGAAAGGGGTAGCTTTTAAAGTATTAGCCTCCACCACTCCATCATTAAGCACTCCTTTATTGTTGTTTTTATTCCTTGTCCAATATCGACTGGTATTGCTATTGTTGTTGTTATTGTTATTTCAATTTTGATTGGTGGAGTTATTGTTGTTGTTTTTGTTTTTTTTATCTTTGTAGAGTTTAATTTCTCCACTTTTCACCAATACCTCTTCTATTGTTACCCCATTCTCAATTAAGTCTTGGAATGATCTAGGACATTGTAGCCTTAATCGGTAGTTCATTTCATGATTCAGGTTGTGAACACAAAGATATCCATCTTTTCCTTTTCGGGTACACTTTGAGGGTATCTAGAAAATACTGCCCTCCATTATTGTAGGAAAAGTAGGAACCCCTCTCCATCTCTTTGTTTGTTATTGCATATATTTAGCATTGTAACCTCGTGTTTGATGTTGTAAGAATAGTGGGTTACAAATTTAGAGGCCAATTCCTCAAAGGTCCTAATATCGGAGGGTAATTTTGAGAACCACTCCATTGCCATGCCTCCCAAACTTCTAGGGAGTAACCTCATGAGGTAAGTTGTGTCATGCATGAACTCTAGACTTAGGGCACAAAATTACCTTAAGTGATCTTGGGGATTAGATGTTCCTTCATATTTATCATATTTCGGATAAATAGCATTTGTTGGAAATGGTATCATGACTGAGGACTTGTCAAAAGGAAAAGGACACAAGGCTTTAATAGAAAAAGGTTTAGGAGCCCCATCTTGTTTCAATGTGTCCAATTGTAGTTGAAAAAGCTGGAATTGTTTGTTCATGATATTAATGGGGTTAGCCTCTGCTTCTTCTTTCTTGAGTTTGGCAAAATCATAATCATATGGAAGCTTGAGACCCGTTTGTGCTAGGTCTAGGAAGTATTTCTCTTTATCCTTTTCCAATAATTTGTCCACAAGTTTCATAAAGAAAGGGCTTTGCATAGCCTTGATAACCTTTTCATCAGTTAGCTCTTCCACATTTGGGTCCATATTGCCCCCATTGTTGGTGTTATTCATCCCTTGATTGTTAGGGTCTATGTTTGTCCCTTCGTTGACATTGGTGTTGGATCCTTTGTTGTTAGGATAAAAATTTCCTTGTTTGGTTGAATCCTTGTTCATGTGATTAATCTGATCAGGATCTATATGACCAAATGGAAAAGACATCCTCAGTTTTGTTTCTTGGATAGTTTCATGTGCAGGCTTTGCAGAAAAGGGATCACCCGGGAAGAGACACTCTTGTCTCAGATAAGACCCGTCTGATTGTAGGGTAGCTTTTATGTAATGGGATCAAGTGAAAACTGGCATTAACATATGTCAAAATAAGGATCTTAGGTTTTGAAACTTGTTCAATGACCAATCTGTGCATGGATTTGTGAAATGCCCCAAACTGGTGGATTCCGATCAAGACAGGTATTCTCAGTGATAAAATGTCCAAAAGGGTATCCAAAAATCAAATTTTCTTATTCTTAAACTTTTGGTAGATACCCACTACTTGCCTTTTAATATTTCCAGGTGGCTCTTACCTGTGTGTAGGCAGCCTCTTATTGATAATATGTCGTTACTGGAAAATCTCTATGCAGCACTCTACAGTTGGTAGGTGACATTTCTCTGTTGTCAGGCAGTTTTGAAATATTGTTACACGGCTCTTTCCAGTGAACACGTGTTTGTTGGATGTTTACACGCAGTTTTTTAAGTTTGGTAAGCGGCCCAGGTTTGTTTGCAAGTAGCTCTTCAATGATTGTAGCGGCATTTTGCTAATCAGAATGGATTTTGTTAATTTTAAAGGTATTATTAGGGTTTAAAATTTTAATGTCTTTGATCAGATTTATCAAACAGTATTCTTGCATGAAAACGAAATACAAACTCAACACACATGTAAGATTTGCATCATGTCCCTAAAACCACACTAAAAGTGTATGTTCTCAGATGTTTTAACTGGTTTGCACAAGAATATCTTCCAAGCAGTCTACCCTAGCCTCAATAAATTTGGCTTTTGAACATGGCTCTAAAAGGGTAGGTCTACTATTTTATCGGGTTTTAATCTATTTCGGTCTAAACCTTGTCAAGATCCTTTACCCCTTTGAGGGCTTCCCACACACACAAAAGTATGATTTTGCACAATCCTGAAGGAGTACTAGAGAAAGTGAGGATGACTTGCAAAAGTTTTAGTCACTTTCCGATTAAGGAGAAGTGCATTATTTATAGTGGGTTAGACAATATTGCGGTAAAAGAAAGTATCTCCCACTTTGGGTCGTTCCCTCTCACTGTCCTCGTAAGGCAATTCTTAGGAGGCAGGCCCTTTAAAGCTCTAATTAGCTAGCATGTTCATAAAAGTGGGAATTGAAATTGGTCCAACAAGTTTTAGAATTTGATTCACTCAAAGAGTGAAGAGCATATCCCTATTGTCTTCCTTTTATTCCAAACACTTTAAACAATTTTGTTCATTTTCAACCTCTTAACAAGGAGGTTCTTAGAATGGAAATGTGTGGTTCAATTTTCCTATCATTGTCCTTCTACCAAATTGGCTTTGCACGTTGGGCTTTTTGATTCACTTCAAAAAGTGAAGAGCATATGCCTAATGCTTGTTCAATTTGGATGAAATAAAGGATATTCTATTTATGCTAGATTTAAAGACAACCACAATTTAATCAAATATAAGCTTGATGAGTGAAATACCTGATTTCAAAGCTAGCAAAGGGCTAGGATCATTTTTAAGTTTTTTTGCTTGTTTTTACTCACCTAGTGGTGACCGTTCCCACTCCATCTCCTCCAACAAAGTTAGTCAACACAAAGCACATCAAAGTGAAGAAAACTTGAAAACCTTAAAGACACAAAATCTCCTAAAAGCTCCTTTAAATGAATGATTTATGGATTAAAGCTTTTAAAGAAAGTAAGGATGCAATTTATTCAAAGAGTAGGAAATTTTGCCTTAAAAGCAAAGAACACCTTAATATAATGATCATATAAATGTTCTTCCTCAAACAAGCTCTCTAACAAATTTGCATTGTGAATTTCTTTATCATTTTTGGTTTTAGCTCTTACCTCTTTGCTAGGCCTTGATATTTGCTTCTCTGGTTTCTGCACCTTGGGGTGATTTTTCATCTGCAGAACAAGAAAACACAGAGAATTAAAAAAGTGACAGAATTAACCAAAAATTGATTTAAAGCAAAAGTTGCTATGCGGCATTTAACAGCTAAAGAGTGGCTATCAATTGTTATTAAGTGTCACTTTAAACTTTAAAGGCAGCTTTTAACTCTTACTATGTGACTATTAAATTTTCATAGGCGGTAAAATAAACATAACAAGTGGTGAAAAAAGTATAAAAAGCGGTCAGAAATTGCTGATAAGCGGCTGTTGAAAGTTCACAGGTGGTGCACTGTATCTAACAGGTAGCACGATTTATCTAAAAAGTGGTCCAATATATCTCTCACGTGGTAGAAAGATGAAAGATATAGATGAATCAAGCCTTTCAGGTGGCGTTTTGATCTTTGTAGGTGCCTCTTTGCATCGTATACGCGACTCTTCTCCTATTTTTTGCAAGAAAAATACCAAAAACCAAGAAAACAGAGCAAATAATATGATAAAAATGTCAATATAGAGGCTAAGATCCCCATGGTGGGTGCCATTATGTGTGCATGAAAATACACCTTTATAAAATTAAGAATTAAAGAAACAATTCTATGGAAAGATAAACAAGTTAATCTAAGAATTGAAACTATCAAACTATATCATCTCATAGTTCTCTATCCAAGCTTCCAAGCTTTTTTAAGAGAGCTCTTAGGCTTAATCTCTGTCAAGGACAATCCTAGAATGAGATATGTATGAAATTTAAATGTTCAAATCTAGCTAGAATGCTCAAAATTCTTAAAAATGCTCCAAGATCATAAGAGAAAATAGCAAATATTCCTAAACATGATATGCTAAATGAAATGCAAATACTAAAAAATCTCTCAAATATCTCAATATGTCTATAATAAGGATGCTTTGGCTCTTGAATTCTTGGATCCCAAACACAAAGGAAATGGCTTGTATTTATAGCATTTTCCCAAGGGTAGGGGGTAGAGTGAGTTGATCATGATTAAAGCTTGTTTAAGAAAAAAGCTTGGTTAAATCAAAAAACTTTGAGGTGTTTGCAAATAAAGGAAAGTTGTTTGGTTGTCTCAAAGATATTTTTAGGAATTAAATAACTCCATCTTTTAATTAAATTAGCCATGGAAGGGTGATTGGGTTGGATTTGATCTTTTTGATTTGAACTATATAATTGAAAAATTAATTGCATAATTTGATTAATCCCTTAGGCTTGATTTTAATTAATTGATTTCATGATTATTTAATCTTTTAATTTGATTTGAATTTTGTTTTCTTTGATTTGAATTGATTAAATGTCCATTTGATTTGCATTGAGATAATATTTTGAAGCATTTGGTTGAGATTTATAATTTGAAATGTTTGAGATACACCTGGTAAATTTTAGGTGTCTACACAACCCGCTAGACATGAGCTCTAAGGTATATTCCTTCTCTATTGCATCCTTCAGATTTCTAGCTAACTTCTCTACCTCAACTCCTAGCAGATTAGTGTCCGTGATCACAGGAGCTTTAACACTCTAAATTTGTAGTATTCCAAAAAAAAAGGAATGCTAGACTTCATTTTTATTTTCCAAACAAAGACATAATTGCAACTCTTCAAAAATAAACTACCACGCAGAAGATAGGAAGAAAGAGAGAGATTTGTTGGCATTACCTATCTTCTGTAGACTTAGGAAAACAAAAACTTCTATCCTTTGCAGGAGATGCTCCTCAATCCTAGCTTTGAAAAATGAAAAAGTTGGAAGATATAATTTAAAGAATGCTCACCTAGCTGAAATATAACCGAAGAGAAGAATATTAAATGTGACTTGTAGGATCGCATGAAATGAATCTGACACTATGACATCTGGCAAGCTTCATTTAATTAAATCACCCAAGTCATGATTACTTTCTAGTTAATACCACTTCTTCACTCGTGCTGAAAAATTGCCCATCTTAACTTATTTTGCCAGCTCAGAATTACCCCATGTTTATCATCAAATCAAGAGTGATCTTACCATTATTCTAATGAATATGACTCTGATGTGTCATGTCATCTATCACTTAGGCTGTCATATCAATCTTTTAAAACTATCAAGCATACCTTTGAACTACTTTGAACTAATTTGAGCTGAGGTTTGAAGAGGTTCAAAGTAGTTTACTGTCGCAATGCTGATGTGGAACAAGTCCCACCTATGATCACCGATGTTTGCCCAAAAAATTTATTTGAAGTGTTTTGAACTACTTTGAACTAAGGTTCAAAGAGGTTCAAAGTGGTTCATAAGGAAGAAATAACTTCTATGCTTGACCGAAAGGAGCCGACTTCTTCAAGACGGGTTCATGAAGCATTAAAATGATTTACTCAGGAGTAAAAACCGACATTGGAAAAATCTTTCACCATGAAATCTTGGTGATAAGGAGAAAAATAGACAAGGGTTAAAAATTTAATAGGGTCAAGGACACTTTTACCATGGTGACTCAAAATAGACCCTAACATTGGCTCTGACTGGGGAACTGCATGTTACCAAAAATGTAGAGAACTCTAGATTACTAGTTTCACAAAAACAACAAGGGAAAGAAGCAACACATGCAACCACACCTAAGGAAAGTGAGAAAACTAAATAATATGTAGAAGGAAGGACTCAGAACAAAAATTATAGCTTGAACAACTTGAGGTCCTTCCCATTGTAAGTGAAAGGGAGATTAATACCATCTGAGTATTACAAATGGAAATCATTAGAACTAATTTCTTCTGATATGAAAAATGGGCCTTTCCACAAGGACTCAAATTTCCCATGAGATCTGTTAGGTGCCCTTCTCATATCCTACAATAGGACCTCATCTCCTTTTATAAAATTTCATGCATGGGATTTCATATCAAAAATTTGCTTGACTTTCAACTGGTGCCCTGTGATGTGATCCACTAGTTCATTTCTTTCTTCCTCCAACTTATTCAAGTACATAATGCATTTTTCCAGAGAGCTTTGAAAATATTTAACTTCGATCACTGACTGAAGCTTGGCCATTGATAATTCTAGAGATAAGGATACATGAGCTCCAATCCCATATACAAGCTCAAAAGTACCCATGCCAATGTCTCTTTTTGAGAGTAGTCCTATCGGCCCACAAGGCTTCATGCAACTTCTTATGCCAATCACAAGGATTATTATCCAGTAGTTTCTTTATTATAGCTATCAAGTTCTTATTACTGGACTTTGCTTGGCCATTCCCTTGTGGGAAGTAGTCGGATGAATGAGCTAAAGATATCCCATGTTCATAAAAAAAGGCCAAAATATCTTCTGAGGAAAAATACGTAGCATTATCTACTACCACCTTGACTAGTATCCCAAACCAAATAAAAATATGGTTCATCAAGAAGTCACAGACAACCTATGAATTTGAATTTTTGGTCGAAACTACTTCTACCCACTTGGTAAAGTAGTCGGTGGCCGTCAGAATAAATATATGTCCTGCATTGGACAAAGGATTCAAAGGCTCAAAAAAATCTATCCCCCATTGTCTGAAGGTTTCATCAACTACCACTGGCTTGAGAGGTAGCTTTGTAATTTGTGGATGCCCAGTAAATAATTGACATTTTTCATAGTTTTTGATGAAATGATATGCATCCTTGAACATTCTTGGCTAGTAAAAATGGTTCTGGAGAATTTTAAACACTATGATGGTAGAAGAGTAATGCCCTCCACAAGCTTCATGGTGGAAATCTCTAAGTAATTCTTCATGTTGAACAACATCAACACATCTCACGAAGGTTCCATCAATACCCCTTTTGTACAACACATCTTGAGATATTACATACTTGGAGGCCTTCAATTTTAGATTACACCTTTCTCAAGGATTCATGTTTCCAGGGCATTCTCCATAGGTGAGGAAGTATGTCACGTCTAAAAACCAAGGATCAGTTAAACTTACTAATAACACCATGGGGGCTTCATTTATTTCCTCCTTCACCGATTCACCATTTTCTGCTATCAATTTACACAAACCTCGTCCTCTCACCAAATTGGTTGGTTTAATAGTCAAATCATATTCCTGGATTTTAGCTATCCACACTTCTTTGTTATTCATCCCTATCTCCTTTTGAGTCAAGACACTTTTTACTATTGTTTCTGGGACATATACTGTAGCGTGAGAGTGTAAGATATAATACCTAAATTTTTTTAGTGCTTTAACTATGACAAAGGCATGCTTATCGATCTGAGAGTACTTGAGTTCATGCTTCTTCATGGGTGTTTGCCTCCTGCCCTTTCTCATCTTTTTGTGTCAAAATTCCAGACAAGGTATGTCCTGGTGCATAGCAATAAATAATGAAAATATTTTTTGAAATTTGGACTTGTTAAGATAGGAGCCTCGGATATTGGTATTTTAATATCATTAAAATCTTTCTTCCCTCATTCATTCCATTTGAAAGGAAATTTCTCACTTAGCATGCCTACCATATGCCTGGTAGTTTTTGAAATTTCTGGAATAAAGGCCCTTAAACAATTCACCTGGCCGAAGAAAGACTTCAAACCACTTCTACTACAAGGTAAGTTGAGTTGTTGAATCGCTTTGACCCTCTTAGGATCAATTTTGACACCTTCTTTCAAAACAATATGTCAGGCAACAATTAACCCTCCTCAACAAAGAAGACTGACTTTTACAGATTTAAGGAGATACCGTGACTTCTGCATCTTTGCAAAACTATTTCAATATCACTCAAATAGAGGCTCCTCCTCTTTGAATAGATGGTCAAGTCATCTAGATAAATTACAATGATCTTATTGAAAAGATCCCTGAATGAGGAATTCATCACTCTTTGAAAAGTGGCACCCACGTTAATCAATTCAAATAGCATTCAGTTGTATGCAAAGGTACCCCAAGGAGTTATAAAAGATATTTTGGGTTGATGCTCCTTCGCCACACTTATTTGGTTGTACCCAAAATAACCATCTAACATAGATATCACTTCTGATACTGATACTTCCTAGAGCACATGTTCCATGACTTGCAACACATATAGTTATCCTTGAGATTGGCCTGATTCAAATTCCAGAAAATCTACGCAGATTTAGATTTCACCATTTTTTTCTCACAAGGACTATATTGGAAATTGAGGTTGAATGGTGGATGGGGTAGATAATCCTGGTTTGCAAAAAATTTTCTACTTCTTTTAGTATGACCTCTTACACCTTTAGATTGTAATTCCTTAATTTCTGGTGAAAAGTTGAGGCTTCTAGCTTCAAAGGGATATGATGTCTGAACTGACCACCTCTGAAATTTTTAAGATCTTCCTACCCCCAAGAAAAAACATCCCTATACCTAGTTAGTAGTTTCTTGAGGCTTCCTTTCTCCTGTTGAGAACATGTTTTACCTATTAAAACCCATTTAGGGTCACCTTCATCACCTATATTAATCTTATCACATTCCTTGGAATTATGGGCATGCGATATCTTTTCTTTGATTGTATTGTCATATTTTCTTTGAAATAGATGTTCCAAAGAGACTAGTCCCTTTGGAATTTTATTTCCTTTTAGCTTAACGATCCCATCCTCCCCTAAAGAGTCTTCATAGGTTTCCTTGCACTCATTTCTAAAACCTTCAAAATAAATATTAGCAAAATTATTAATACATTCCAATAAATCACTAAGATCAGAATCGTCATCAAACACTTGCCAATGTTCTACATTATCTGGTACTTTTAGGCTGTATATCATTTCTATTTGGTAGCTCTATGTTTTAAAATTTGGATGTGGAAAAAGCAGTGAAGGTGAAACTGCTAAGGAATCTTCTCTAGTGTTCAGACTCCTAGGTATGAACTCGATAGAAAAAGCATCAAAGGACTCAAGTTCATCCCACACTAGATTTCTGTAGTGTTTTAACATTTCATTCTTGACCAAAAATTGAACTTTTACTTGTTTCACAATCAGGTCAGCATCACCTTTGGCAATCAACTTCTTAACTCCTCTAAGTTTTGTGTCTTCCAATCCCAATTTGGTAGTATTATTGGTATTCCTAAAATCCAGTTTAAAAGACAAAGGAATACATTCTCCAATAGGGGGAAGCAATACCACTCCTACTGCTGATCCTAAGTTTAAATAGCTACCATCAAATTCCATTCTCCATAGGGCTTCATCCTTTGGATCCTTGACAATAGATTCAGATGCATTATCAGACAAAATGACATAATTTCCAAAATGGCGTTCTTCATAATGGATCTGGGCTTTGGGATTATCTGAGGAAACTACCATATATTTTTTTTGGGTTGTGGTTCAATCTTTATTTTCTTCTTACCCACTGAGATAATTTATTCATACCAATCCATTTTAATATCACCTCCCATATCTTTACAAAAGGTTCTACTAAGAAACATACTGTAACTTGCTGGGATATCTACCACTAGGATTGTTAATTTCAGATGTTTATATGGGCATGCATCAAGAACAACTTGTGCATCTTTGACCTAACCCATTAAAGGAACTTGTTTCCCATCCATGGAATAACAATAGTTGAATGTCTTGGTTAAGGTAAGTCTGAGGGATTTAGTGACTGGGGCAGGCATTATATTATTAGAAGCACCAGAATCAATAATACAATTAATAAGTTTCTACCCATTTAACAACAAGGAGATGTAAAAAGGATTTGGTTTTTTCTCATTTATTTCATTTTCTACAAAATTAACATAAGGGAGGTCATTGGGTGTCTGTGGAGTATCTTCAGAAATGAAGACAATAGGTTCTTTAATTGTGGTTGTCTCTCCTATTAAAGGTTTATTCGATTGGATATTTGAATTTGATTCCCCTTTTACATATTTAACCAATTTATCTAAATCTTTTGGATTCATCTCCAAATATTTGGCTAGGGAGATGGATATAGAGGTAGTTTTGTAGAACTCAACACAATCAAAAATAGAAGGGATAGAAGTTGTGTTACCTTTTTGTAGGATCTTAATTCCTGAATTCTTCAGACTTGATGAGATGTCACCACTCCCTATCTCTTTTCCCTTTGGTTAATTATCGGATGTGCCAGTGCCAGGGGAGAACTTTTGGTTCCTTGAATTTATTGTCAGGAAGGCGCATGAAGGATCTTGTAGAGTCGCCAATATGTTTCCACCTCTTTCAGAGTCAGACTCATATACTAGATAAAAAGAGCTCAAATTTCTGATATGAGAAGGAGCCTTTTCTTCTTGGTATTCTTCTGTCCCAATGGTGTCCTTAGTTACATTTATTTGAAGGCATCTTAGCCAATCTGGGCATGTTTCACCATCATGATATGTTTTCAAATGGAAAGAACACATAGTTTCTTGAGGGGCTGACTCGATCTATAACCTAGGCTATGAACTCGTCAACAAGGGGGTCTTCCCATGGGGTTGATTAAACTGCTTATGGCCAACATTTTGGTAGGGAGATTGATGCGAAAAACTAGCTCTATTCTGCTACCTTTTAATCATTTCCATGTCATTCATCAACCTTTGCACTAGGGGGTCCATCGGAGTAGATGAAGAGGCACCCGAGGATTGAATTTCTCTTTTCCACTTTCCTATTGTGATAAGCCTATCCTCAAGTTGAATAGCTTGTCTTTGCACAACATTCAAATTAGCTACCCCATCTTTCAACAGGTGAAAACTTATGTCGGGTGGGACCGCATTGAGAAAAAATCCTTTTTGTTTTCATCACTGGGTGTTGCATTCATGTGGATTCTTTGCAAAATCTTATTGTACTTGGCAACAAATTGCCGCATAGGTTCATGTATCTCATTTTTTAGTTGACTTAATTGGAGCAGTAGTGAAATTTCATTATCAGGTGTTTTGAATCTTTCCTCAAAAACATCTTTCATATCATCCCAACTGGTAATGGATCCATGAGGAAAGTGGTTGAACCAATCGGCTATTACATCAGTTAATGTTCTTACAAAAAGTATAACTGCAACTTCCTAAGTAGGGATGGTGAGAATACCACATGATGTGTGAAAATCAGTTAGGTGATCTTTTGTTGTCATCTTACCATCTCCATTAAAGTTGGGTAAGACTTGATTAGCCCCTTTAGAAAGGGCAGTGGGAGTGCCAGCTCCTAGATTCAAAGGGCTTATGTTTTGACCCCACGGCTAATTAGCGACCATGAGTGGGTATCGAAATTTTAGAGGTTGAGTGTTGAAAATCAAAGGTATTACAGTACCTGGGGGAATAATAACTTGAACAATTTTTGATACAGTGGGGCCAACAGGAAGCAAAGAGGGTCTACTACAAGTCCGAGTCTTTTTCTTTTTGGTAGTATTAAAATCAGGGAAAAAACTAAAATTTCTTAAATCTTTGAAATATTCATTAACCAGCCCTTTACTCTGGTCACCTCTTGTATATATTTTCTTAGCCATCTTGGTCATGCAAACTAATTTATAGTTTCTTTCAAGGACCTTGAGCTTCTCTATCCACAACAACAGCTTCTTGAGCAATGGTAAGTCCCCTCAAGCACTCTCCAATTTCTTCTTCTTCTTTTATAACCAAATAGATGTGTTGGTATTTCTGGTCATTTATCCTTACCTTCCAAGAAAAAGTATTGAGATCAGCTACGATGTCTTCTTGAGTGTCCAAGAAATGAAAATCTGGTTGCAGAACTAGAGGAACTTCTTCTTGACTCAGGATTACAACAATGGGTAATACCATGATTTACCCATTCATAAAATTTATAATTGTTACTAGCCTTCTTAAGAGCAACGTTCCCCAGTAGAGTCACCAAAAATATTTTGGTGAAGAGATTTGTCTCCACTTTAATCACAATTTATGTTAACCCTATGCCTCTTTGAAGACAAATAATTCTACAATAGTTTGGCAAGCATGAGATAATTGCTTCCCTCTGAATTATGTGAGGTACAACTCCCTCTCAGAAATATTCAATAAATTTCCAACTTAACAACTAACCAAAGTACTTTTAACCCAAAAGCATGTAAGGATCACTCAAATAATTCAAGGTATTGAGGTATTTTTAGATATTTTAAATGCAAAAAGGAAACTTAAAAGTAAAGGACACACAGATCCTTTAACTATCTGGAAATAAACTCTGAATGAAGGAACAATGAAGAATTTTCAAGAAAGATAGAGAGCCATCATGCATATATCAATAACGCAAAGAAAGAAATATATTAACTCACACAGTAATTAACATATCATGAATTTAAATTCACAGATTCAAATTGAGCTTTGTATTAGGGTACCACAATTACATAGAGAAAAGTCTGAGATCAATGCAGATTTCTATATCTTTCTCTTCAATTCCTTTCAAAATGAAAACAAACTAAAATAATCTAAGCCAACTATGAAAACTTAGATTTTAAAATCCCTAAAAAAATCTAACCCCTGTAGAGTTCTATGCACCAAAATAAAATGTTTAGCAATCCCGAGAGCCTCCCTGAAAAATTGGTCACCTGAGATAACCAAAAAATAAATGGTTACAAACTAGTAACTTAAAAGAGAAACAATTTTTCGAAACAACTATCCCATAACTAACAATAACTTAAAGAGAAAGAGCCTTGCATGATTTTTGCTACTTGTCCTTTGATGTGGCTTCACAAACCAACTTCCAACTCTGGAATGTGCTCACCAGCTCCTGGATCGGATGAGAGTAGAGGTTCTTCAATCCAATCAGCTTTGCGTGACATGCATTCTTTTCCCACCTAAAATCCTAAATTTTCACAAACTGCCTGGGTAACTGTCTCCTATTTAGGAACAACATGGACTCTACGTTAGCGATCTTGGTGAAGTCTTTGACTATTATCTCCTCCTTTTTCTTGATACTATTCACAGTGTCTTCAAAGCTCTTAATCATGGCTTCTGTGTTTGTGCTTCCTTCTTCTAGCTGGAGAATGCCAGACGAATTTACCACTTTTAAGTCTTTTAATGCATTGTTGTGCATTTCTTTTATTTCTTTTTCCATAGCACACGTGTTGGAGACCGTAGCTTTGAATAGATTACCTTTCCACCCTAGATTCTTTTTTAATATAAACAACATACATGTGTCCACCATCTTCATTGGGATTTTCATTAAGAATTTCTTGACTCCATATTCCTCTATCTCAGTAACTTCAGATATGATAGCCGCACACTTTTCTTCATCTGATTCCCATCCTAGAATTAGGGTGTGAATTTCACCAATCAACACTTTCCCCTCCGCATATGTGGTAAATAATTCCTGAATAAACTTTCTTCCTTCCATAAAAATACCACCAATCCAGCTTTTCATTGCTTCCATGAGGACCCTACCTTGCTGCATATGTTTTAATAGCTATTTATTATCTGAAAAATTAGGATCAAAATGTTGTGGGGATTGAGCCAAGGGTAACGCTCCAACCTTGCTAAGTGAACTAAGGAATTTGGCCATTGTGATCACGAGCTTCTTGAGTTCATGCTTTTCCTTACCATCCTTTTGAGATTAACCAAGCCTGTGCTCTGTAGAAAATTTGAATAAATGGTCCCTGTTATCCCCATTTAACACACCAAACTCCATCTTTGTAACCTCAAAATCTTCTGTAGTGGGTGCATGGAATCCTTCCTTTTGTTTGAAGGTTTCAATCTTGGTGGTCACTTTTCCTATAGTAGGATCAATAGTCAACCTTGCATTGCTCTTAACCTTTTTTTTTCCTTTGGAGCACGAGTAACATACTTGGTAACTATTTCCTCAACTGGTAAGGAGATAGGTTTAAATATCCACTTCTTATTCACTGAATCTATCAACCAAGGGGGAATTGAACTATTCACCAACCTATTATCAATTGTCTTTGTGGGTGTGACATCCACTTGTTGAACTTCAGGATTTTTTGTAAACATCTCCTGGTCTCTCTTATCATGCTCTAGTGAGAAAGAGATGTCCTCATCATTGATATCAATATCAATATAACTAGAATCTAGGGATTCCATTTGTATTCTTCCTTCAGACGTAGTTCTTGACCTCATTCAGGGTGAAGTGGGATGTGTACATGAAGCTAATTTTCTCTTAGATGGAAGAGTATTACGTGCATGAGTGATCAAGAGGTAAATGTTAGAGGGTACTTGCAACACTTCAATTGAGATGAGACTTGTATTATACTTTTAGGATATGTTATCTTTGCGCTGATTTGTTTCCTCTTTTTTAGCTAGTCATCAGTGCAGGCTAAAATGAACCTAGCCCTTAATTTGATATCTTCTTGTTCTTCTCCTTTCTAGTCCACTTCTGACAAATCCTGTGTCTTTGGACCATCGAAACCAGTTTCAGTGACTTCAAAATGATCTTCCTTTATGCCAACAGTGTTAAAATTCAGCTGCAATGCTTTGATTTGGGGAATCAATAGCCTAGAGTGATCTCTCTTTCTAATTTTTCATTTGTCTCGAATATCCTCCCACAAATCTTCAATATGCAGGTTCAACTTAGAGTGGACATTCAAATAAAAATCCTGCATTGCAAATCCTTTTTTGTCAAACCCTCTTCTCGGCTTATAGAAATGCATGTGAAAACCCACCAAATTACTACCTATCATAGAGGAATCAAGCATACTCTTGCATGTCATAGCTCTAAGGCTAATGAGAAACACAGAGTCCCATTTCTGTTCTAAATTTTTTTTCTTAATTACCATGAACAGTTGTCTGCAAACCTCCGCCAAGATGAAACAATCAAAGAAGAACCTTGACAACTTAAGAGGTTCTTCATCAAAACCCCCAACTCTCACATATGTGAACCTTGGAAACTAAATATAAAAAACTACCAAAATGCTGAACCAACTTCTATGCTTCTGAATAAATCCTTTGATTTGGGGTTCTAGCTAACTAATAACACAATTTATTGAGGAAAACATCATGGACTCTCCTATAGTCGTCAAGAACTCTGTCTTCCCTTAGTAAAGGGAAATATTAAAAAATGATTATTTCTTCACTCCATGGCTCGTGGGGAATCCAAACAAGGTCTTGGGTGCATACAACGCAATATTTTAAGTAAGATGACATATAAAATTCCTACTTTATAGCTTGTAATTGTTTGAGCTGATCTCTTAGTGATCTCGCATTTATTTCAGCGCAGTCTAAACTTTGCTTGCCTTCTAAGATAATATCAATAAAATGGTACATCCAGTCTTCAAAGAGGAGAACCTAATTTGAACCCTTTACCCTATGCAACAAAAGAATTATATCTTGAATGTGGGGTTTCACACGATCCTTGGTTAGAAAATTGGGTAATTTGGAACCACCTTTGTAGTTCAATGCAGTCCACTTACGAGCAATATTGCTGAGTTTCTTGTCACTTCTCTTTTGAAATTGTGCGAGTGACTTGGTTGGAGTAAAACTGACAAAAGATTCATCTAGGAGCTTAAAAACTGACATTATTGTTTCCTTGTTTATATTCAACATACTTTTACCCTCGTTATTCAGCACACTTTTGGACTTAACATCATAATGATTTATGCAATGTAGAACTAGCTCTGGATTGACTACAACTGGGAGAAAAGTGGCAGCTTGAAAAAACCTACTAGACATGAGCTCTAAGTTATATTCCTTCTCTAATGCATCCTTCATATTTCAAACTAACTTCTCTACCTCAACTCCTAGAAGATTAGTGTCTGTGATCACAAGAGCTTTACACTCTAAATTTGCAGTATTCCCCAAAAAATGCATGCTAGACATTTTGCTTTTCAAAACAAAGAAAGAATTGCAATGCTTCGAAAACACACTACCACATAGAAAATAGGAATAAAGAGAGGGATTTTTTGGTGTTACCTATTTTTTGTAGACTTAGGAAAAGAAAAACTTTTGTCCTTTGCAACCGAGGGTCCTCAATCCTAACTCTGAAAATGAAAAAGATGGAAGATAGTATTTACAGAATGCTCACCCTTCTGAAATATAACTGAAGAGATGAATATTAAATGTGACATGTAGGCTCACGTGAAATGAATCTAACATTTTGACATCTAGTAATATTCATTTAATTAAATCACCCAAGTCATGATTACTTTCCATTTAATACCACTTCTTCACTTGTGTTGAAAAATTGCCCATCTTAACTTATTTTGCCAGCTCGGAATTACCCCATATTTATCATCAAATCAAGACTGATCGTACCATTATTCTAATGAATATGGCTCTGACATGTCATTTCATCTGTCACTTCGGTTGTCATATCAATCTTTTAAACCCGCCGAGCATACCTTTAAACTATTTCGAACTAAGGTTTGAAGAGGTTCAAAGTGGTTCATTGCCGCAACACTGATGTGGCATGAGTCACACCTGTGATCACCAATATTAGCTCAAAAAAAATATTTGAAATTCTTTGAACTACTTTGCACTAAGGTTCAAAGAGGTTCAAAGTGGTTCATAAGGAAGAAATAACTTCTACGCTTGACCAAAAGGAGCCGAATTCTACAAGACAGGTTCATGAAGCATTAATACAATTTACTTAGGAGTAAAAACCGACATTGGAAAACTCTTTTACCATGAAATCTTGGTGATAAGGAGGAAACCAGATAAGATTTAAAAATTTAATAGGGCAAGGACACTTTTAGCATGGTGACTCAAAATAGACCCTAACATTATCTTAACCATGTTGTCAAAACTTACATGACATAACCTTTTATGCCACAACCAAACATATTCATTTCTAGCCAAAAAACAAGTGGTCTCAATATCATCAAGATAGAATAGATTACCTTTTTTTTGTTCACCAGTACTGATCAACTTCCCTTTTTCATTATAGATCAGTCCCTTTTTGTTCTCAAATGAAACTCGGTGTCCTATGTTGTTCAACTATGAAACACTCAATAAATTATAGTTAAATCTTTTTCACCCAATATGCATTTTCACATCTGATCAGATTAGTCAACATGATGGTACCTTTTCCTTCAATTGGGCAAGGTGATTCATTAACCATCCTAACTGATCCACCATTATAATATTCAAAATTTTCAAACTTTTCTTTATCTCTAGTCATGTGATGAGTACATCCACTATCAATAATCCAGACATCATTTTTGCTAACTTTAGATACGAGTGTTGTTTCAACATACCTTTCTTCTTTATTTGAATCATCCTTCATAGAAACAAATACTACCTCAACATCTTCATCAGAATCAGTGTCAGAATTTTGAGCTTTTTTCTCAACCATGTAATAAGCCTTCTTTCCTTTGTCCTTGTAATCTTGGTTATCTCTTATGTCAGAGTGTCAGTTGCTTCTGTAGTCTCGGTCGTCACTTTTGTCATACTTCTTTTAATAAGATCTGTCATTATTTCTTTCATCCTTTCTCTGGTTAGGGCATCTAGCAGAAAAATGTCCAATTTCTTTGCAATTAAAACAAACCAATGGTAATTTACCTTTATATCTTCCTTTACCTCTATGTAATCTTCTAGCCATTAGTGCTTCAATTTCATCAAGTTCTTATTCATCACTATCACTGTCACTATCATTTCTCATAGTGTGTTTGTTACTAGATTTGCTTATTTTCAGAGAAGATTTGAATGCAAAATCAATAGTAGGTAAGACACTATTGTCATAGTTGTTCATCTCGAATGAAATAAGTCTACCAATCAAACTATCAAGAGAAACATTATTATTTTCTACTACTCTCATTTCTTGAATTGAAGATACTCTAATAGCATAAATAGGTAGTAAGGTTCTAAGAATTTTACTTACAAATTTTTCTTCCTCAAGTACTCCTCTTACTCTAGGGATAACATTAACAACTTCTTTTATTCTACTAGTGTACCAAGTGATGTTCTCTTCTTCTTTCATTCTCAGGTCATCAAAATTTCCTCTTATGCTTTCAACTTTAGCTCTCAGTACGTTGGTGTCTCCTCGATGTAATAGCTTAAGTTTGTCCCACATTTTATTTGTAGAGGTACATGATTTCAGATCTTCAAATTCAACATCAGATAGTGAAGAAGCAAGTTCTATCATCATAGAATTGTGATCATAATTCTCTCTTAATTGATCAAAATTCAGAGGTCCAGTAGGTACAACATATTAAGTATCCAGGTATTGTGTGACATCATTTCCAATACTTGATAGATGAAGTTGTATCCTACTTTTCCCTGATGCAAAGTTGTCCTTGTTCAACTTAGGCACATCCCTTTTACTCATCATGTGATCTTTAGCTCAAGTACCTTTAAAATTTTCTTCCAAGCACCAAAGCTCTGATACCAATTGTTAGAATAGTTGAGAGAGGAGGGGGGGGGGGGGGGNCCAAGCACCAAAGCTCTGATACCAATTGTTAGAATAGTTGAGAGAGGAGGGGGGGGGGAGGGGGGTGAATCAGTGGCCTTAAAAATAATTCCAAGAATTCAACTAAAAACTATTCTCTTAAATATAATACCCTCTAGTTATCTTTCAGTCCCCAATCATCAAGATGTATGCCTTAAATAAATTTAACAGATATAAGTTTCTCGGTAAGATATACTATTTATCTTTTCTAGACTTTACCAAATAGTAGTAAATAAACTTAGTGTTAACTGAGCAATGCAATTTTTATAATGTGTAAAGAAAAATATCAATGCAATGAACCATATACACATTTGACATGTAGATTTTAATGTGGAAACTCTGTTAAGGGAAAAAACACTTGGGACCGGTAACCCAAAATATTTTCCCTCTTCTGAAGTGGGCTCAATGAAGAGCCAACCCTGTTAAAGGTTACAATACACACTGTTAAGTGTGACCTTGTTAGAGGATTTAAAACTAACAATTTTAATTTTGACCTAGCACTCACTATGCTGTCAACAAGAATTTTTTTTGATACTCTTGAGTATCTCAATACAATAAGGACTATTAAATTCCACTCGGTTAAGATATTTTATGATTCAATGGTTAAACTGATACAGTAAATGATATGTTCAAAATATAGCTTTAAGTTGCATATATTCCTGGATCTATTGTTAGTCCAATAATAGCTCTCTGATCATTATTCTCTTCAGTTTCGTTTGTCCCTTTCTTTGTTCTTCTCGGTGAATGCTATGTCCTTTGTTGCTTAGTGTCTGCAGAATTCCTTGGCTCTGTTCTTAAACCGGTATGATTAGATCTGCTTGAAGAATTCAATCTTCACCAAAATATATTCATCATTCCTCTCTTGCTAATGAATTCCTTGTCTGTTTATATAGACATGTTTTTTCCACTCAACCTCCTTGTTTTTGTTGTAGATCACTTCTTGATTCGTAAAAATCACCATGATTGCTTTATCCCGTAAAGCTTTGCTTTAGTTTTATTTTGCAGGTCTCTCCATGATAGCTGTGAATAAAACCCGCTTTAAATCTCTTTAATTCTTTATTCTAACTGGTTGTTAAGATTAAAACAATCAATTAGTCAATCTCTAAATATAGCTCTTGCGAGATAAGTAGTTTTGTCATTCTTTAACTTCAATTATGATCGTTCATCAACTCCAGTTAGCTCAGTCATTGACTTTAGTTATGATTGGTAAATATATCTTTCTCTTTCTTGGTAACACTTGCTCAGTTATTATGGTACAAAATGCTCAGTGTTTAATGTCCGTCATTGTGTAGTGTCCATCGGTGTGCACTGTCACTCGGTGTATACAGAACTTTTATGTTTTATCGACCACATAAACTTTGTCTCTTCATCTCTTCAAGGTTATGACCAATATGTGTATGAATAATCATACCATATCAAGTTGACATCAATGGAAATAGAATACATTAACTGATTTAATGTCTTGCATTCACTTTTACATCTCGGTGATCATCAAATTATCATCTTCAAATATTCAATCAGTTATAGTTCATCAAAAACATACCTCAGTACAATAGATGAACAAAAAATAATATCAATAGTACATGAAGTAGAATATCCAAACAAGACAAATAGATATGGTTAGAAGTGGACTAAAACATTGAAATCAACTACTCCTCACTAAATGATTGAGGAAGTGGGTTTCCAGTAAGTTGAATGCTTTAGAATTGCATTTTCAACAAGGTCTTCCTATCAAAGTAAGCAATAACATGACCTCTAACATTGACCAGTACAAGAGACAAGTACATAAAATCTAGAAACATCCTTAGCAAATACACACAAAACACATGATATTTTAAAAGAATGTAGCAATTCCTCAAATAAGTTAATCATTGTGATACCCATACCAAAAAGTGTATATACGACACTTTTAAAATTGTTCAAAATGTGGGAATTTGGCAAACAAAAAATCACTCCACAACCCTTAAATGATGTTTGTCCATGAAAACCTTGGTGACCAAACACAACCACACCCACTCAAATAGGAAATAATATAAATATATTGATTTTTTTGAAGTCAAATGGCATTAACTCTAGCTTGGCCACAACTTAAATCCTACAAGGAAAATACTACGTAGATATCAAGTAAAATACCCCATTCAAATCACTTAATGAGTTATATAAGGATAGAATTGAAACTAAAAAATTTATTCATAACATGAATATATTAAAAATATAAAATCACGATTCAATCTAAAGACGCATATGTCCATACCCCATTCTGAAAACACTAATTGCAATAAGAAATAAAATGTGCACATACACACTACAATTGATTTTCTAGGTATAATTTCACAATTTAGAAATTAAATCTAGCATGCAAGAAACTGTTGAAAGATGTCAAAGCCTTGCAACCATATAAATTCATTAAAATGCATTCTATAAAGAATCTCTAACCAAAAAGAAAGCACAAATATTGCAAATTACTTGTACGTACCTTAAAATCCTGTGTAATTTTATGAACCAACCTCTGGATCAAAAAACACTATGTTCTTTATTACTTATGAAATTTACTAAAGCACACACAAATGAGAAGTCAGGTTAATGACTTCATTGCTCTGAAGGTCCAAGCTCAAAATCCTAAATTATGATAATAGATTTGTATTTAACTTTTCATTAATTTGACAATTATAAATCATTTGCTGAGCAAAATAAAAAATTCAACTCGACACACTCCTCAAAACTCCAAACCCCTACATGGTCATCAAACCCCCTATACACAAAACAAACCCTATCATTTCAAACCCTAAATGCCAAAAAAAAAAAAAAAAAAAAATCCAAAATAATAAAGTATAAGGAAGGGTGACAATTCCCGAGCGATATCTATGAGGCTTCTTCACTCCACCTATTATGGGAGCAGACTTACTAGTACCCTACAAAACTAACAATACAAAAAAATAATAAGCTATATTCAGAACCCTAACAATAATCAAGAAGCCCTAAATTTAAAACCCTAACTTAAAACAACGAGCCGAACGAAAAGAAATTAAAATAAAATTTTACCATGAAGTCACAATACAGATAAATAACGTCTATGAGGAGATGAAATTGTAGTTAATGATGTGATTTAAGAATTGTCGAGTGGATACAACCCTTCTTATATGTTTAATGTTGATAGCCATCAAAATAACCTTAAACTATGATAAAAAAAATGACAAAATGAAGGTGGATTTCAGTCAAATGCTACCTCCCTATGCTAGTGTAGAGGAAGCACAAACAAGATGTGTGAGATGATTGGAGATGTCATCTCATGGAATATAATGAATGCAAGACTTGTAGAAAGCATGAGTAAATTACTGGAAAATGAAATGACAGGCATAAAGCCAAATCCGAGAACCTCTCCCATCATCCTCACCTATGCTAGAAATGAATCTTTTCAAACATGGTATGAGCATCTGCTTATCCAAAATGAAGGGCAAAAGTTTTGCCAGATATTATAGTTGAGAGATTCTTAGGCAAACATGTAAGAAAAATGTGGCATTATAGACAACACACCTGATTTGTTTTATAAAATACCTCACAAGAAAAATGTGATGTTATAGGCAATGCACTTGAATTGTTTTATAAAATTCCTCATAGGAAAAATGTAGTATTATAGGTAAAGTACCTGGGCATTTTTAATAGAGTGCTTCAAAGATATGTCACCTCATCAAATGCAACGTAACTATTGCCAAATTTGTAGAAAATGGATATCATGAAAAGGTTTTAGGAGATCTCAGTTAAATGTTGTTTTGCAATAGCATATCAAGAATTTGTTCCCTTGGCCCATATCTTCACTTCCTCAGTAGATATGTACGCAAAATTTAGGTAGCTCCCTTTTACATTTTTAGCTCCCCCAAACGCATAAATTCATATGTTAAAAAGATATCTCATCTTTCAAGAAAAAATATCGATGACAGTTGGGGCGTGCTTCTAACATAATGGCAAAAGAGATTTATGTAACAAAAACACCCCCACTTTCCAAGTACCACCACTCGTAACTCTAAAGCAAAATTCCACAAATTTATCAGCATCATCTCTTTTACATTATTGCCATCTCCTATGCCATCCCCCTCAATAAAAGCATATTTTCCAAAAGAGGACGCCATCTCTGCCAAAGAAGGGATGCCGTAATGGTACAATAACAAAAATCCCTCCATACCTATATCACCTCACTGAGAAAACCAGCAGGAGAAAATGGTTTGGAGGATGGTTTGGCATGCCTCCAGTCTCTTCAACCTGTTGTATAGCTCTAACATGCTCGACTTGAAATGCATTAAATTTGAGTCATCTATCTACACAGAGATGTACCATATGTAAAAAGTTTCCATAGTTGAAAGAATAATGGTAGCCCACATCTTTACTGACATCAATTACTCACAACCACCTTGTAGCTTGACTTGAGCATAGAGATATATGAGTGTAAAATTTTTTAATGCATTTTGGTCTAGTAACTTTGAGGAATCTAGGGAAAAACACATGAGACAAAAAAATTGGCAGTTTTGTGAGACAAAAAAACTAACATTTTCAGTGTGAAACAGTAAATGTGTTATACGATGTCGAGCTCACTTGGGAGGGAAAATCGTGTTATCTCTTTATCTTGTGGAATAAGTATGTAGCAATGAATGCTTGACGCTTTAATTCCCAATTTAAATTCTCATAGGGAAAAGGCTAATTAACAAGGATGAACATCCTTCTACACTTTGGGCTCCACAAACCCAGGCGGATGCACCTTCAACAAAGTACTATCTTTCAGTAATTTTAACAATGGATTAAGGATTCTTGATCCTTCTTCTTTTTAAGCCACCAGGATTAGGAAGGCTAACCTATTGATTCTTTCTTCAAGGAATCACTAAAGTGAATTGTACTAGATACAATTTGCTAGACATGTATTTAAGATAACATAAATATAAAGATTGGTTAATATTCGATTGATGATAACAACTACTTGTCAGCATTTTGGCTAGTGCCTAATCATAGGTCATAGAGTTAGAATAAAACATAAATACACTAGGGATAATTAATTGAAATAAAAATAAACCTCAGATGGAATGCCTTACAAACTATCCTCTCATCCTCACACCCCTATATCAAATTCCTGCATAAACCCTAACCCTCTGCAAGTATCTACAAGATTTAAACTCTCCTTTAAATAAAATCACAAATAATGACATGGCTACCTTATAAAAAATATATTTAAAATGCCTTACAAATTAAACATACAAGAACTAGTAGTAAATGAAAAAAGACATCATTGGTGTCAAAATGGAGATTCCATTGTATTTTATTAATATAAGTCTGATATCAGTACATTCAAATAGATTCAAAACCAAAGCCCCGACACAATTTAGAAGTCTTCCTTGTAGTCTTATTTTAAACATCCCCTTCAAAATATTACAACTTTCTATTTTTAGATAGCCCTATTCATCTTGGAATCCTTTTAGAAAATAATGATGCAACAAGCTTCGGATGACTAGGCTATAGGACAAAAATACACTTAATAGATGAGACAAAAAATAGGTGGAGAAAATAATAGTTCTTTGTTACAAGTTATGTAATCTTTTGTCTTATGACCCCCTGAATGCTTGCAGCTGCCCTAAGGTTGATAGGTCCTTAGCATATGGTATTTTTACTCTTTGTTGATGCAAAACTTGCACTTGCCTTTGTTAAGACAACTAGGCATCACTAGTGCTCGTTATCACTCCTATACTACTACTTTCTATTATTGGAGTGACAATACCATACCTGCTAACCAAGGTTGTAAACACCTCATCATCTGGCCAACTGAAGTTGAGAACCTCATCTTTCTGGCTGTTGAACTCCTCCCAATCAACACTAGCCTTTTCAATCTCTGATTCCCAAGATTCAAAAAATGCTCTCGACTTGTTGAGGATGTCGATAGTTAACACAAACCAACCTATGTTTTCCAATATAATAATAATGTTTGTCATGTTGGTTAGTGCTTCATTCAATTGTCTTAGCCACAAGGCTTTATTTTTTATGCTTCCATCACTTTTGAAGATATTGGGAAACATGTCATATCTATCTCTAGAGAACTCACCCCTTAAGGTCTCTATCCTTTTGATGACCATATTCTTCTTGATATCTAAGTTAGCCACTAAATTAAGGCATTTGTAGGTCCTTGTCAAAATGATATCAATATTATTTTTCTCCTTTGAGGTAGAATAGAAAGATTTTACATGTGCTTTATTCCCCTTCCAATTATCAATTATCAAGTCCCAATGCTCTTTGTCTTCATCAATTTTGCTGATTATACTGATAATGTTCTTCCCCATCAAATAGAGGTTGGAAAGATTAGCTTCACTGGCACACCTCTTGAGGTTAGAGTATATTTTTTCAGAACGTCTCTACTTTACCAATTCCTCAGCTTCTTTGTATATAGGGGAATCCTCAATATCCCTCTTGCCTTCTTCCTCCAACCTTGATCTTTCACTAATTAGCATGTTCTTTTCAGCTTTTAGCTATACTCTCTTAGCATCAATTACCTCTTGGGTAGTAGGATTTAAAGGTGCAGGGGATGGGGGATAAGTCACAAATGGACTAGATGAGGAAGGTTGGTGAGGTCCCTGAGTAATCATCACTTGGGGCATTAATTGAACTGTATGCTTCCCTTCCAGAATTGTTATCCTATTATCCTTTTGTAGGGACTTAACCCTTTCATCATTATAGGCCTTCAGTACAAATTCATACTTTTGATTCAGGCTATTATAAGCCTCTTTCTCCTTCTCAGCCACCCTCAGGATTAGGTTAGATGTTTGCAAGACAAGGTTTTCTGCCTCAGATCTTGAAGTATCAAAAACATTTTTGACAATGAGGCTTCATGTATCCTCAATTTTATCATCTTCCTTCAACCTTCTTTTGTCTTTCTTCTTCAATGACCAGATTTCCAAGGCTGCATGATCTTCACTAAATTGGGCACCAATTGATGTCCCATCAGTGCTCAGTGGTTTTTCCTCTTTTTGATAGCATCAAAGACCACTGTGTCAGCTAAATCCCATTGAGGTAGGATGAGGACTCCCTATTTCTTGACTAATTCTCTACCCTCTTCAAGGGTGATCTTATCAAATCTAGACACCAGCTCTTGCTTAACCTCCTTCTTTGTATCATCTTTAGTAAAATGAGGTTGAGCTTCCTATAGATTTTGACATTTATTATTCAATTTATCAATGTGAATTCTCCAAAAAAATTGAATGAATGCCCTTGTCTTGAAAAATTTGTCATCTGACAAGAAATCCTCACTGGCTTGCTTAGTTACAGGGTCAAATTCTTTACCTCTGAATTATGCCACTATGAGGTCAGCAGTTGTATGCCTAGGTGTCTCTACCATCCCTTGTTGTAACACCTAGGAAGTAACAAAAACTTCACCAGTGTTTCTCAATTGCACCAATTGCTTAGCAATGGCTTGGTCATCAAAATGTATAGGGGATTGGGAAGGAGAGTACAACTCACTCTCTTGCTCTTTTCCTTCCACCTTTTGTCTCTTGGGAGAGGTCACTTCTTGGGAACTAGTACTTTCTGGCCTCTTTGCTTTATGCTGAGAAAGTTTATCAACTTTGGGCATGATAGTAGTATACCCTCTCCTCTTGTATACTACATAATCCCCTGGTGGGACTACTATTCCTTGCTGAAGTTTACTCAAAATAGCATGAGCCTTTTCTGGCTCAGCTTTGATTAACCTCTGTTTCTCCTCATTTAGGGTTTGCATGATTCCCTCAAATAAAGTCATCAAAGACTCAATTTTCTTGGCCCAAGGGAAAAACTCATTCAAAGGATCATAAGATTTGTCAAAATTATATACAAAGTCCAATGACTTCTTGTACACCAGCCACTTTTCCTTCCTAATCTCCTGGTCACCTAGGTCAAAAAAATTTCTAATGATATCCTCTGGGTAATTAAAGTGATGTTCTAATGTCAAGAACTTAGTTCCTTTTTTGAACATACCCATTATAAAATATTCATTATCTGCACACCTGGATATAGATGTTGCTAAGTGATAGGGTTCAAAATACTTATCAAATTGTGTCCACCCACCCTTTTTTATGATGAAATGTTGGGCTCTACTGAGGGTTGGGAAAATGCTTCCCTTCACTTTTCCTGCTAGGGCTTCCTCATGTAGTCCACCAAATTGTCTTCTAATCTCTACTATCCTAATCTTCAAAGGGACTCTGTAGGGCAGCACATTAGGGGTTCTCTTGAATCTATAAACCCTTATTAATGTAGAAACAGGGTATAAAATCAAATCTCCCCAACTATGGGAAATCTTCAATTCTGGGGAAAGCTCCACAGGTCTCAAATGTCTCATTATATCAGTGTGGATCCTAGCATTTTTATTGTACAATAGTGACCTAAGCCGAGTGGAAAAAACCCTATCAAAGTAAACATAACTTACTTCTTTTCTATCCCATTATAGATCAACACTCCACATATGAACAGGCAAATCTTCATTACCCTGGAACTTAGTCAATTCCATTTCTTCCTCAAAGAAATGAGAATTATTAGACAAGAAAATGTTTATCACAAGGGAATACCATCCCATTGGTTTAATTATGTTGCTATCCTTAATTCCCCCAAACCTTCATGCATTTGTTGGGCAATGTAAGATGCAAAGTCACAAACTAATGATAGGTGGGGATGTAGAATCTGAACCACCATGAGCATTATGTGGATAGGCATTGTTACTTCTTCATCTATTCCTAAAACCTGGCATAGGGCACTATACATTTTCTTGGCCTTTCCATTGAAGTAATCCAACTTGAATGGCTCTGGTGTGTTAGGCCCTGCTACAATCAAGTCTCCTATCTTGTTAAAGTCCCCTCTCAAAACCTCATTTCTGTAATAATCCCTCTATGTTTGGTATACTTGCTTAAAGTATTCAAAGCCAATATCATCCATTTGTATTGAGGTATCACTCAACTTGAAGATTCTTCTAATTTTATTAGCTGAAATAGTCAACAATACATTTCCTTTGGTATCCCTAACACTCCTAGATACTTTGTCATAAGTGTTGGCAATCAAAGTGAAAAAATTTGTATCCATAAACACCCTAGGAACTATCATCTTTCCTACATCTAAGTCCCATATGTTACAATCTGGGGTAGGAGCATTTATTTGGCTATATGTAGTCCTAATCAGAGTAAGACCATTAAAACTGGTTTTAACATCTTTTTCCCATCTACCCAAATCATACAAGCCTTCTCCTATTTTGAAACGGGGATGTGTTGGAACTATTCTCTTGATTTGGGTAGCATTGCTCATGGATCCTTTCAATTGTTGCAACAGATCCTCCCTGACATTTCTCTTTTGATAATCTACTCCAGAAATTTCAGTTCTAGGGGCCATTCTGAACCTAAGGCTTTTTGCTAAGATGAAGTTTGTAATTTGAAATGATAAAGCTGAAAGCCTTTTGAACTGTAAATCTTACTAGGAACTTGATCAATGTTGAATCAGAGGAAATTTACCCATTTTGTAATTTTATCGGGTGGAGCTGAGTATCTCTACAATTCTTTTCTTTACTCGAATGAATTTGGTGAATTATTGTGACTTCAAGTTGAATTAACCAGTTTTACGGCTTCAATCAAATCAGTCATTCGTATTGAATTTGACTGGAGTGGCCACACATTTTGAAATCAATTTTCCTTATTCAAACTCAGGGCTTAATGGCTCACTAGAGCTTATTTTAACAAATTTTAATTTAAGCTATAGATCTTAAGAATTACCTTCTTCATCTAATGACTATCTTGTTTTCCCAGAAACAACTGCTCACCTTGGACACGTATCAACACCGCTTAATCACTTACTCCTTTGATTTTGAGCACTTTACCTTTAAGCATTTAAGAAAATCATCCAATTCCTTTACAATTGTAACCTTATTAACATGACTTCCGCACTATAATGGGCCCACTTGATATGCCACGCGTTGCTCAGACTTAATCGCTTAGTCCTTAGATTTCAAGCACTTTACCTTTAAGTGATTAATCCGACCGTCAATCTTTTCTCTACATGTTGCTCCTTTAACTCCACCTTTATAGCCTCAGCCGGCCCCACTAGGACACATGTTAGCACCGCTTAATGTCTTATTCCTTAGATTTCTATTACTTTATAGTTAAGCTAGTAAGCTAACCATTAGATGCAAAATAAGTTAATTGTTCTTTAATTATCGCCAGCTCTGAGCATCCAGGTCCACCAACTGCCAGATGTCAACACCACTTAATGGCTTGACTGATAGATGTTGTGCATCTTGGGTATAAGAAATCAAGCCCACTATTGGATCTTTCTGAACTTTAGTCACCTGTTAGTCCAAATCTTTATCTTTGTCCTTATGTTCAATTTTTAGAGTCACCTTGTTATTTTTGTGAATCTTAAAGTTGCCTAAGTCTTCATGTTCAAAATCTCAGTTCCCCCTTGTGTTTCACCTATGTTTGTAAAAAAAGAAAATCTTTTGCTAACATGTTTCTTGAATAGGTTTGAACATGTTTGAAAAACCTTGAACAACCTTGAACTTAGTTCAAGAGTGTTCAAGAGTGTTCAAGCTCATTCATGTTTTTATGAAGTGGTAGTAGGTGAATAGCATTTTTGCTAAAAGGGGTGTTTCATGATCGCAAGATTTAGAGTTGTTGTTTAATCAAAGATGGGGATTAGTAGTTAAGCATGGGGCTTCTAGTTTCAAGATGAAGGTAGGATACAAAAGGAACAGACTTGAACAGTGAAGAACACATAAGAACACCCTTGAACTTGGTTCATTCATGTTCAAGAGTGTTCAGTGATTTTAAAAGGTGACACATGGCATAAGTAAAGGACTACCGTCATCTTTTCAGTTGTGGCCCCCACTCAGAAAAGGATTTTAATGAAGAAAGGTATTGGTGGCAGTTAAGTGTGTCCGAGTTGTTGAATTAATGAGGAATTTGTGTGGCATAAAAGTTTGCGCAAGTGGCAGTAAATGGTTGTGTGTGTGAATGGTCACTTCATCCTCCGAGCTTTTATTACCTTAATAATGGGCAATTAATTATCCAATTTGTGGTGTTTCTTATTAACTATCTGTATGCGTGAAGAGTGGAGGTAAGGGTTTTTGGAGCTTTGGTTGCAGAATTTTCCATAGTGATCAAGGTAAGTCAGGCTGCCATTCCTCCAATGTTTAAATTTAAGAGCTTGTGAAATTTATGGGAGTTTCTCTAACAATTCTCAATCTCTTCTAGCAAGAATGAAGTCTGCATTCCATTTTTTTGGAAGTGTGTCTAATTTGGTGTGTGAAAATCCTATTGTAAAAGACATAGACTTAGAGGGATATGATGTCAAAGGAATAGATGATAGGCTTGCTGCATCTGTCGAAGAGAGTGTCCCTTGTGTTGAAATTTTAAGTAGTGGGTTGTGTGTATCCACTTGCTTTCCTCCTGCAGTGGCATGTCCTAAACTTGTCCATGAGTGTATCTGACACTATGACCAACGAATAGAATCAATTCTCAAAAGAAATGGTGAGGTATTAATAGCTGTGAATAGAGGAATTGTTGCTTCAGCTTTCCAAATCCAACAGCAAACTTTTTCCATTTTCTCTCCTACACAATGTCTTGTTAAGTTAAAGTCAAATGCTGATGCAAACCGTACCTCAATAGAAAAGCACTGGTTATTAAACGCCCAAAGGGGAGGTTCTTTCTTACCCAAAAAGCTCAGCATAAGTCATGTGCATCCATACATTAGTGATATTATGGTAATGTTGCATAGAGTCAGAGGTTCACCTAAGGCTTCCTTATTTTCAGATTGGTTGTTTTGTTATGTAGAAATTGTGTTAGAGGGAAGACACAAGTTGGATTGGGCTAAATTAATTGGAGAATCTATGAGAGAACAACTGAATAATTTCAAACTTAGTGGATGTAGCATTTTCATGTCTTCTTATCTAATGTACTGTCTAGCATGTAGTAGGATATGGGATGGTATGATTCATGAGCCTTGGATTGATGGAATGTGTGTTTTTGAATATTTCTCTATTCTTCACAAAGATAATGTGATTCAGAATTACATAAAGATACATAATACCTTTATGGATAAGCTTTATTTTGAGATGTCTGGAGATTTAGCCAGGAGGCTGAGTTCAGAAGCTCAGCAATTTGTGACAAGATTTAGGAGTTTTTATATCCAGTTCCCTAAGTTCTCTTATATTAGAATTGGTGGTTTTGAAGATGCCCCTACAAAATTACCTAGGTATGCCTTTGATTGTTTCATCCTTGCAGAAGTCTATATAGAGCTTGCTATTGTGCTTAAACATATTCTTCCTGGGGAAGGAGGGGAGAAAATCTTCCCGTTGCAGCTAGGTAAGTTTTCATGCCTGACTATTGAAGATGCCATAAGTATTGGAAGTGACCTTGGTCATTTTGATTTTAAGTATTACACAGAGCGAACAAACTTTGATAATAAAAACTTTTCTAGCGGGAGCCTAGGTCTTAGATCTCACATGTTTCCAGTTCCTCACCTAGAGGATTTCTGGGAGGACTATGCAAATGAGTCCCAAGTCATGATGCGAAGCCATAGCAGACTTTGGATATCCCAAATTCACTCTATGAGAATACAGTTCAGCATAGAGGGGGTCACAGATGACGGCTTTGACTTGGTTGAACCCAGTTTTAAAAGACTCTAGGACACTGAAGAGATAAATATTGATTGGTCAAAAGAGGAGGAAGATGACATTAATTGTAGAACATAGCATGTGCTCAAACTAACTAAAAAATGGCTGTAGACAAACAGAGAACAGTCTAGTCCTAAAACAATTAGGGTTAAAACTTCAATTTTATTTTCCTCCCGCTCTATTTCTAATTCTCCTAAACCATCTGGTAATGTAGGTTCCTCTAATAAGAAGCAGAAGAAGGATTCCAAGAAGAATTCTATTGCAGAACTTTCCCCTGTGCTCTCCCCTCAACGCATTACCAGGTCAAGATTTCTATCACAAAGAAAAGGGAAGATGACTCAAGAGCAGACAGAAACAATTATTCTTGAGGATGACAAATTTGGAGATTTAAACTATCATATTGGAGATGATGACCAAATCGGGAAATATCTCTTTGACCTTGATGATGTAACCCTAGACTTAATGGACACCCCTGCTAAAGCTGGCCCTCAGCCAACAACAACAAATGATATGCCCAAATGGTTAACTTCCTTAGTTAATAGAAAATGGAGTTTGATTCTTGTATCTATTCCATTGCAGCATATAGTCAGTAAGTATGCGCAAAAGACTCCCAAGCCAAAGAAAGTGAAGAGTATAGCATGGATGTTTTCTAATACTAAAACTAGGAAGTGGATAGCTGAGGTAGCTACTTAAAAACCAAAGGAAGAAAAGCATGATGTTGCAGCTGAAGATTTTGAAGTGACTAAAATTGAGTTAGGGACTATGGACAGAGCAGGAAAGAAGCATCTTTTCAAGGAAACCACCCAACAGATTATGATCACATCAGTATAGGATAGTAAGGAGAAAAGGGAATTGAAGCAAACCATTGTCTCACTTTCTTAGCTCATCAATACATTTTGTAACTTTGATGTCACCCCACTATCTCAATCATCTCAGGTATTCGACCCCAATTTGCAGAAAGTAAAACGTTGCTGAATCAATTTTAGAGGGGTTGAACTTTGGTCTCTTTAGTTGATGAGTGGATGTCCCAAGTGCTCAATAATGGAAGGCAATACATTAAAGATTCACATTGAGTTGTTCATGGCACTGAGGCAGTAATGGGAGAGTTGCAAGCCCAACGTCAAGTCTGGAATACAGAGGAGGAAAAATGGGTGTCAGCAATGACAAAGTTTATGGAGATAGAGAGACACGGCTTTAATAAATTCTATGCGAAAAAGTCCCTAAAAGGTGTTGAAGAGTCTCTTTTCTTCATCCTCAAAAATAATATCAGTTGGTGCATTGCTCTCATAAGGGGTACTATTGCAAAAAATAAAGAATATGAAACTAAAGCTAAGCATATCCAAAAATCTACCCTGAATGAGTTAAAAGTGATTAATTTCAAATATACCTACCCATTAGTCTTTGGTGAGAAATAATTAAAGGGCGCTCTAGATGATTTCAACTCAGAAATAAAGAATATCAGGGAAAATATCAATCGTAAAGCCTCTGACTTAACTCAGATAGCAAGGATTGAATCTATGCTATATTTGTGCGTCGATCAGTTATCCAATGTCATTGAGAAGATAAAGAAACTAAGGTGGAGGAAAGATGCCTCTATGGCTCAAATAGTAAATTCCAAGATCTCGCATCTATTGCTCGTGAAAGAACTGGTTCAAGCATATAAAGAATGGAAGCCTGCTCAATCAGTTACTGATGAAGAAGGAAGTCCAGTGGAGAGCGAGGATCATGCTTTTCATAAGGACCTTGATTTAGTTATTTAGTTTTACTGAATTATCATGCAAAATTTATAGGACGTGTGTTCTCTTTCTAGTGGTTTAGTTACTTAATTGTTTTCCCAAGAGGCCGTGTTTTTTAGGAGGCCTCTCAATGCTCTGCTACTATTTATTTTAGCTACTAAAAATTTTAAAGGGTTCAAAAAACTTATGGCTAATAGATAATAGATTTTGATAGTTACAGTTTAGATTGTTGAATGTTATGAGAAGAACAGATTTCGGGCAATTATTTGTGTAGTGATTTCTGAAATATATTATAGTAAGGTTATTGAATCTATGTTGTTTACAAACCAAAGCAAAATGTCCTGTGTTGACATATTATTTATTCTGTTTTATATATTTGTCTGTTGGTTCATAATATCTGAATTCTGGGTTTTATCTACTTTCTATTATCTTTGGCTGGGAAGTTGTTTATATTTTAGGAAATGCAATTGTGGAAGTAACTGTGTTTGCTTCCTTCTCATTATTCAGTTTATTTACTTCATATTTACTTAGTAGCATATCATTAAAGAATGATACTGCAGCCTTTATAAGCTTTCTGGTTAAAAGCTAACTGATTGAATCGTTATCTCATTTCATTGAATATCTTATTAGGGAGCTGTACCTGTTATAAAATTCAGAGGGAAGTGATCATAAAAGATACTTACCCAACTGTTACAGATATTTTTTCTTTTAAGGGTGATAGAGTAAGCTTAAAATGATTTTTGTGGAAACACAAATCTGTTCACTAACAAATTTTTGGCGACTCTATTGGGGAGCGCTTACAGTGTAGACCTATTTTTAAATGCTTTCTTTTATGATCAAGATATGGTCCTACCAGCTGTGATAATACCAAACTTGGAGGAGAAACCTCCTATTATTCAACTAGATCTTAACTTCCAAAATACCCAAGAGGACAATCTCTTATTTGAACACTGTTGCTTGGAATTTGAAGACCAGCTATCACCAATATCAACAAGTTATCCTAATTTTAGAAGAAGAGGAAGATATAGGAGAGTGGTTGAGAGGGCTCCCAATTTCCCAAGAGGCACAAATCATTGACAGAATTGCTCAGAGGCAATAAAAGAAAATAATACTAGATTCTCGACCATATACCAAGTCCCAAAGGAAGGAGGGTATTTTTGATACTTTCTATGAGAGTTTGCAAAATATTCATTGTTCAACCTCTTCCATTTTAAAACCCAAAGCTAAGAGTAGACCTTCTTCCCCTCCTAAAACTACTTCCAATTCTTCCCCGTCCTCTAGTGTATGGAAAGCTTTAACTTTGACTGGTATTCAGGCGCCAACTCTAGTAACAATCTTTCCAAGTCCAGTTATGGCTCAGCCATGGGGTGCAATAGTTGGTCCTTTAAATTTAGGATCTCATCATCCTCTCCCTAAAGGTATTAAAGAAGTCTTGCCTAAATTTTTTGGAGATGACAAATTCTCAGTAGATGAGCACTTGAATGCATTCATTGTGGCCACTGCCATTTTGGAAGTACAACATGAAGATGTAGCAGTCAGGCTCTTTGCTCAATCCCTCTCAAAAGGAGCTATGGAATGGTTTGGTCATTTGCCAGCCAGGTCAAACCATGAGGACCACATTTGAAGGATGTTTTAAAGGGGTTGATGGTGAACATTCCCTACTAGCACAATTAACACAAATGAAGAAAGAGATTCATGAGCCAATGAGAGATTATGTGGCAAGATATACCAAAGTTATCCACAAAATTCCTGCTGCCAAGAGACCGACCCCAGAAAACTAACAATGTTTCTTCATAAACTCTATTCCCCCAGACATTGGTTTTCACTTAAGGAGTAGGCCAGCTAATTTAGCTATTTCCCAAGGACAGGCCACTAAGTTAGAAGATGATCTTATTATAGCCAGGAAATGGAGAAAAGATGTGCAGACTTCTCACTCTCAACTTTCTACTTCAGCTCCTACAGATCAAGTTGTTCAAAGACTCATGAATGATGTAATTGCCTTGAAAAGGTAGTTACTGAAATAAGGATCTTCATTTCCTTCCCCTTATCAAGATATTGGTCGAAAATAGTCTAATCAATGGCACAATAAAACTCCTTTATTGCCTTCTAATCAACCAAGATTGTCCCTAGAAGCTTCACCAAAAGAGTCTATCATGTGTTCTTTTCACCTAACGATGGATCATGATGGTAACTCTTGCCCTGATATGAAAAGACATGTTCAAATGGAAGCCACCAAAGATGTGTTGGGAGAATGTACTATAGAAGAGCTCCATCAAGATAGACCTAGCGACTCTAGCTCATACTTTTTAGAATATGAATATGACTCAGAAAGAGGAGATATTCTAGTCACCCTTAGGGATCCCACTTGTGCCATGCTCACTCGAAATCAAAATTCTTCAAAGAACACTCCAACATCATCTAATAGTTTCCATAAGACTCGATATCTTGTAAGTAATTCTTCTCCTCCTAGTCCTTGGATTCTTGATGTTAAGGTTGTGCAAAAAGATTCTAGCACACCCTCTTTTGATATTGTAGAATTTTGCAAGTCTTCTGCTATCCAAATCTCTCCTGCAGAATATCTGAGATTAAATCCAAAAGAACTAGATAAGCTGGTCAAGTACATCAAAGGCGACCTTCTGAATTCATCTTAATCTAACCAATGCACTGTTGATCAAATTGATGATCTAGTTGATATTCCTACAGTTGTTTCACCATTTGTTATGAATCAGAGTGACACTACTGTCACTTCTACCTCAAAATTGAAATGTGAATTTGATGAAACCAGGAAGCCTGACCCCTTCTATATTTCTCTACTACTTAACAGTCTTAAAATGAGTAATTGCATTATAGACTCAGGTGCCTCTGATAATTTTATGCCTTCATCTATAGCCAAATCTTAAGGTTTAACCATGACCAAAAATTTTGGGAGGTGTTATTCTATGGATGGGAAATAGGTGCCCTTAATAGGTCAAGTTAAAGATGCTCAAGCTATTTTAGCCACTCATCTTGATAAGAGACTCAAGTTAACCATTTTAGTAGTAGATATACCTGCAAGCTATGGTATTCTCTTGAGTAGGACTTTCTGTAGAGACATGGGTGGGGAAATAAAGATGGATTGGTCAGAAGTCATTATCCCTATTGGAAATAAAAAGGTCAAACTGGAACCTGAAGCTAAAAATAAATACACTGTAATTCCATTCGATGATCCTAAGGCCCAAATCCTATTCCAAGAATATGAGTTTGGTAATTACATGATTTTCTCAGATGAAGCCCCCCTATTTGTGAAGACTTTGGTGAAAAGGAGCAAATTTGGTTGATGGAGTTTGATGGTAGTTGTGCTACTGCAGGTTCTGGGGCTTGTGTAGTTTTTAAAGGGCTAGATGATCAATATATCCCTTTCTCTTTCAAAATGGATTTTAAAAATATTAATAATACTACCGAATATGAGGCTCTATTATTAGGGTTGCAAGAGGCAAAGTCATTGGGAATCAGGGCACTTGTTTTGAAAGGTGACACTGAACTTATTGTTAAACAAGTGAAGGGTCAATTTATAGTAAAAAATGAGTGCCTAAAACATTACAAAAATTGAGTGTGGGACAAAGTTGATTCTTTTGAAGATTTTTCCATAGAAGCCATTCCCAAGAGTCTCAATAAAAGGGCTGACTCCCTAGCTGTATCAGCATCTCTACTTCTTCCTCACCCAGACTTCAAAACAGGAACATATAGGGTTGAGATGATATATAGACCAACTATCCCAGATAACATTGAACACCTGCAAGTTTTTGAAGATGATACCTGGATTAAGGATTTTATGGTGTGTGTAGAAGATTTCTCATCCACGTACATTGAAGGAATGAATGAAGATAGTGAAAGGCCTAATCCTAAATTCTTACCGGAAGAAGAAGTTGTCTAGTTGAAGAGTAAGAAAATTCCCAAAGGTTTGGTTTCCTTAGATAACTTTTTTTCTCGAAAAGATGATAGTTTCATTTCAAGAAAAAACTCTCAATCAGATGTGAAAAAAGAATATGACAAGGTGAATATTGGCACTACAACCAAACCTAGGTGGATATCTATAGGTAAGACTTTGCCTGTTCAAGAGAAGAAAAACCTTCAGATCTTGTTAACAGCCCACACTAATATTTTTTCTTGGGATTATAGTGATCTTAAAGATTTTTAGAAAGGGAAATTTAGCCATCATATTCCTCTTAAACTTGAATCAAAGCCTTTCAGACAAACGCTTTGTATTTACAATCCTAAAGTTTCTGAAGTGATTCTAAAGGAAGTTAACAAAATGCTAAAGGCCAGAATCATCTACCCTATTCATCATTCAACTTGGATTGCAAATATTGTCCCTGTCAGAAAAAAGAATGGTGAAATAAGGATCTATGTGGATTTTCAAAATTTAAATTAGGCTAGTCTAAAAGATAATTATGCCCTACCCAAAATGGAACATGTTTTAAAGGTGGTTACCGGATCAGAAATGATGTCTCTGCTTGATGGATTTTGTTGATATAATCAGGTGAGTGTGTCCAATGAAGATAAACAAAAGATTGATTTTACCACGCTATGGGGAATATTTGCCTATAATAGAATGCCCTTTGTTCTGATTAATGCAGGGGCAACTTTCCAAAGGGCAATGGATTCTTCCTTCGTTGACTTAAAAAATAGAATTATAGTAATTTACCTTGATGATTTGACTGTGTACTCCAAAAGAAGGAAACATCATATCCAAGATCTCAAATCAATTCTACAGAGGTGCAGAAACCATGGCATATCTCTTAATCCTAAAAAATTAGTTTTTGGTGTGATTGAGGGCAAATTTTTGGGGCATATTGTATCCAAAGAAGGGATTAGGAATGGTCCTGAAAGAGTAAAGGTGATTCAACAAATCATTCTACATTCAACCATAATAGGAGTCAAATATTTCTTTGGCCAGATTAATTTCTTGAGAGCTTTTGTCCCAGATTTTTCTGAGTTAACAAGGCACATAGTGGTAATGATGAGTGAAAAACATTCCTTTAAATGGACAGAAGAAGGTAGAAAAGATTTTGGAGCAATCAAGATAGCTGTAGCAAATGCCCCATCTCTAGTTTACCCTAACTTTAAAAAAGATTTCATCATTTATTGTTATGCTTCTAATCACACTTTGTCAGGAATTCTAACTCAGAAGGATGTTTCAGGAAATGAGGTGCCCATTTCTTTCATGAGTACAACGTTAAAAAAATATGAACTAAAGTATTCTCCCATTGAGAAGCAAGCCTTTTCTGTAGTGAAATCAGTTAGACAGTTTAGATTCTATATCCTTCATTCTCATTCTATAGTGTTTGTTCCTGATTCAGCAGTGAAAGAACTTCTCATCCAACAAGAAATAGCCATGAACAAGAGAGCCGCATGGGTGACAAAAATTTAGGAATATGACTTGATAATAAAGCCCACCAAACTTTTCAGGGTTAGGGGTCTGTGTAAATTCATTACAGAAAATGTTAGTCATCATGAAAATCCAGAATGTGAAACATCTCAAGTATTGTTGGTCAATTTAACAGATTCCTTGTTCTGTGACATTACTTATTTCCTGACTTATGGAGAATGTCCACAAAGATTGTTGCCTAAAGAGAGATGGACCCTGAGACTGCAAGATACAAATTATGTAATATGGCAAGGTGTGTTGTATAAGAGAGGCCTTGATGGTACATTTTTAAGATGTCTGGATAAAAGTCAGCAGTTGTAGTTGCTTAAAACCTTTCATGAAGAGTCCTGTGGAGGTCATTTCTCATCTACCATAACAACATTCAAAATTCTTCAAAATTGTTTCTATTGGCTAGGGATGTTCAAGGATGCTTACGCGTTTGTTAGAAACTATGTGAAATGTTAGTTATTCTCTGGAAGACCCCAATTAGCTTCCTTGCCTTTGAGACCAGTTGTGACGAGTGAATTGTTCAAACAATGGGTAATTGATTTCATTGGTCCTTTCAATCCTCAGTCGAGTGCAGGTCATGCTTACATCCTAGTAGCAACTAACTACTTCACTAAGTGGGTCGAGGCCATTCCAACCAAAAAGGCTAATTCTCAAGTGGTATGTGATTTCTTAAAAGATAACATTTTAGTATGTTTTGGAGTACCTCAAAAGGTTGTAGCAGATAATGCCACTTACTTCTCTTCACAGGATCTTTCCCTTTTCTATTTTGATCATAACATCTCTCTGGCTCATTCGTTCGATTATTTCCCCCAAGGAAATGGATAGGCCGAGTCAAGTAATAAAAATTTGATAATGATCATGAAAAGGTTAGTGGATGATAGTGGCAAGAATTGGCATAAGAATTTTTTTGAAGCTCTTTGGGCTGATAGAATTACTCCCAAGAGAGAAATCGACATGGTACCCTTTGAATTGGTGTATGGAATAGGTGCAGAAGTCTCAGTTCCTTTGGAACTTTCAGTAGCCAAAGTACAAATGGCCATTGAAGATCAAACTTTTAAAGACTCCTTGGAGAAAAGGATTATGTATTTGCATAAACTAGAAGAAGAAAGAGAGGCTTTGGTGGATAAAATTACTAAGCATTAGGCTAGAGTGAAAAGTATTTTTGATAGGAAAGTGAGACCCAGAAGTTTTCTGAAAGGAGATGAGGTTTTTCTATGGGACAAAAGAAAGGCTCCAAAAGGCACCCACAGTAAATTTGAACCACTTTGGAAAGGCCCTTTTGTTATCAGTGAAGAGTTAGGAACCAATGCTTTTAAGCTGGCATATCTGGATGGAACAATCTTGCCATTTTCCTATAATGGGAAAGATCTCAAATTTCTAAAGCTTTAGTTTAGGTCCCTATGTCCTGTTGTATATATTAGTTTTAGTTTGCTTTTGGTTTATGTGTCTTTCCTTTCTTTCAATTTTTTCTTAGCCCTTTGCAGCAGTTTGCGAAACCAGAGTATTTGAGTTCTCTGGCTTTTGAGAAAAGCCAGTCCCCAGTCAGAGCCGGTGTTAGTAAAAATCTTGATCTTTGTCCTTATGTTTGGTTTTTAGAGTCACCTTTTTATTTTTGTGAATCTCAAAGCTGCCTAAGTCTTCATGTTCAAAATCTCAGCGAAACGATCCCCCCTGTGTTTTACCTATGTTTGTAAAAAAGAAAAATCTTTTGCTAAGATGTTTCTTGAATAGGTTTGAACATGTTTGAATAGCCTTGAAAAACCTTGAACTTAGTTCAAGAGTGTTCAAGAGTGTTCAAGCTCGTTCATGTTTTTATGAAGCGGTAGCAGGTGAATAACATTTTTTCTAAAAGGGGTGTTTTATGATCACAAGCTTCAGATTTGTTGGTTAGTCAAAGATGGGGATTAGTACTTGATGGGGAGGTCACCTTTCTCTCCTAGACTCCTATTCTTTCTTAGGAATCTCACCTTGGACCCTATTCACTTCAGGATCCTCTAGACTCGCATTTGAGTCTCTTAGGGTTACTCTCAGACCCTAACTAGAAGCATTTATATCCTCCCTCTCTCCTAGGTTTCCTACCCACCAAAAAAATTCACTCTCTACCTTATCTTCCTCTTCATGAATAAATAAGGTTAGTCATGCACCTTCTCCTTCTATCTCTCTCTCCTACAAGTTCTCTATCCAGATCATTTAGCTCGTCTAGGACTTGTTTACAATTCTGACTAGCCTCTTCTTGAACACAGACACAAAAATAGAATAAAAATACATGATGGGTACCTTTTGACGGTCACACTCCATAAACCTGATTATGAGAATCAAAAGGTATCCATTGAACTGAATTGAAATCAAAATCCTACTCTACAAAAATCTGCACACAACACAAATCTACACAGAACACATACTGAAAAACTCTTCTTTATTGAAAATCAGAAAGCTACAATTCACACACACAGAAAAATTCTTCTGCTAGCCTTCACAATTCCAGTTCTTCAACAACAACCTTCTACATGTTTTCTTTTACTTTATTATATATTCGGCCTCTTCTTGATTTGTAACCGTTTCTAGGTTACTTGCCGTCTGAAGATTCTAACTTCCTCGGTTCTTCATCTTCTTCCTATAACTGTCATCAAGATCTTCCTCTACATGACCATCGACGTGGACAATGTTTTCCTCCGTGTCACTGACTTTTCCAATTCCCTCTGCGATGTTGACAAGTCAACATATTTTCTTCCTCTGTCTGTTAGTCGCAATGTCGCAAGTCCTCATACTATACATGCCTTTATCCTGTGACCCTGCGATTCACTATTGTCGCACACTCGCAACACTTTTCAACAAGCTGCCGATCAGCCTGCGACCCTACGATGCATTATAGTTGTGCGCTCGCAACACTTCTAAATGAGATGATGATTCCCTTGCGACTGTGTAATGCCTCGTTATCACACGCTCATGATGCTTTGAACCGAGCTGATGTTTTCCCTACGATCACGCGATGCATTGGTTGTCGCTCACTCGCACACTTTTTGACTTAACTACCGGTTGTTCTGCGACCTCGCGATGGACTGATGAAACCATTTGTCACAGTGTTGTGAGCTCTACTCTCTATACCTGTCGATTCATCTGTGACTGTGCGATGAGCTATCATCGCATTCTCGCAACACTTAAACACTAACGGTCGGTCACCTCGCGACTGCACGATACACTGTCCTCGCCTTGTCACAGCCGTCTTCCATGAATCGCTCATCAACTCACGAGCTTGCGATACATTATCATCACATTGTTGCACCACTTTCAAACTGACCACCGATAAACCGCCAACTATGCGATAAGTCATTGTCGCATCCTCGCAATGCTTAAATGTTGATTTTCGGTTACCTTGCGACTTCGCGATTACCAGTCATCGCCTTGTCACAGCCATTTTCTGTTAACTGCCAGTTTCCTTCTGACTACGCGATACACTATTTTATGTTGATCGCTGAGCATCTGCGACTTTGCGACAAGAGCTAAGAACTGTTAATGTTTATTAAAAAGACTAACTGCTAATTGTGATCTGCTCCCAGACCACCATTTCTAAATAGCTAGGGCTTCGAAGCTAAAACCCTAGGGTGCTCTACACCATACTCCCCCCTCTGAGAAGGAAAAATTAGTTTGGATTAGTTGGAAACAATGCTGAACTAATTTCTTGCTTTCTGTAGTCTTCTTCATCCATCCATGTCACTTCTACTTCTGTAACCCTAACCATTTGACAAGATATTCTCTGTATACCCTTCGTCAAGTTATCATCTAAACTCGTGAATCCAAGATTTTCTCTGCTTACAACTTTGACTTAGCTTTCACCCGTATATCCTGAACATCTTTGCCTATCTCCATCTTTTGAGTAACCTCAGGTATCACTGGTCCTCTATATGGAATAAGATCCTGCACATTAAAAATAGGTGACATTTCCAAATTGTTAGGTAAATCAATTTTATAGGCATTCTACCCATACTTCTCCAATATCTTGCAGGGACCTATTCTCCTCATTTGTAGCTTAGTAGGAATCCCCTTCTGTAATCTATCTTTGTTCAGATGTACCTTTACCAGATCTCCAATTTTAAATTGGACTTCTCTCCTTCCTTCATCTACCTTCTCTTTTAATCTTTGATTTGCTTCAATCAGATTCTTCTTCACCTGATCATGTATCTCCTTCATAGACTGTGCAAATTCATCAGCATGACCACTTATCACTCCATGTCCTTTTAACTCTCTAAGTTCACAAACTCCATGTGGATGCATCCCATATACAATCTAAAATGGGCTTTTCCCTGTAGTCCTGTTAACACTATCATTATAAGCAAATTCTGCCTGTGGTAACACTTGATCCCAGGCTTGTCCATACTCCTTTGTTAAGCATCTAAGCAATTTTCCCAGTACTCTATTGATAACTTTTGTCTGTCCATCTGTTTGAGGATGGTAGGTAGAACTATGGGACAAATTAGTTCCTAATCTTCTCCATAAGGTCTTCCAAAAATGACCCATGAATTTGACATCTCTGTCAGACACTATGCTTACTGGCAAACCATGAATTCTAACTATTTCCTTGAAAAATGAGTGAGCAATATGACTGGCATCATTTGTGGTCTTACAAGGTATAAAATGACTCATTTTACTGAACCTGTCTACTACAAAAAAAATGCTATCATAACCAGTCTTTGTCCTAGGTAACCCCACAATAAAATCCATACTCAAAAATTCCCAAGGCC
>MU225529.1:1208555-1235044 GCA_018584345.1 Thuja plicata
GTCTCAAACTCTGCCTCTTTCTATGAAGCTGAATCTCATAGTCTTTAGGGAGATAATTCTCCTTAATTTTTGACACCATAGCCTGCCAATTTGCAATAGGCTTTTTACCTTCTCTTTCTCTTTCTTCCTGGATGAATTTCCACCAAGTTAAGGTTGATCCTCTCAATCTAGACTTAGCAACTTTCACTTTCTGTGCTTCAGTCACTCCTTCATAATCAAAATGATTCTCCATTCCTTCAATCCATTCCATTACCAGTTCAGAATCCATTTTTCCAGCAAGTACTGGTACTCCGTCCAATGCCTTTCCACCTAGTGCCTTGATAGCCTTCAAGAATGGTTCTTCTGGCATAGGAGGGTCTAGTTCTGGTATAACATCCTCCTCTGCAACAATTTTTCCTTTATTGGAACTCTCTGCTTCTGCAGTTACTTTATTGGCAATATCCTCTAGTTGTTTTCTCATTAACTCTAGAGTTTCCTCAAGGAGTCTATTTCTCTCCTTCTGCTCATTCACCTCTTTAGCCAACTCTACATTTGTCACCATGGCTGATTCTTCTATTGATTCCTTAGTACTTTGAAACATCTACAAATTTCAAACCCAAATCTTTAACTAGGCTCTGATACCAATCTGATGGGGAGGTCACCTTGCTCTCCTAGACTCCTATTCTTTCTTAGGAATCTCACCATGGACCCTATTCACTTCAGGATCCTCTAGACTCGCACTTGAGTCTCTTAGGGTTACTCTTAGACCCTAACTGGAAGGATTTCTATCCTCCCTCTCTCCTAGGTTTCCTACCCACCAAAAAAATTCACTCTCTACCTTATCTTCCTCTTCATGACTGAATAAGGTCAGTCATGCACCTTCTCCTTCTATCTCTCTCTCCTACAAGTTCTCTAGCTGGACCATTTAGCTTGCCTAGGACTTGTTTACAATTTTGACTAGCCTCTTCTCGAACATAGACACAAAAATAGAATAAAAATACATGATGGGTACCTTTTGACGGTCACATTCCATAAACCTGATTATGAGAGTCAAAAGGTATCCATTGAACTGAATTGAAATCAAAATCCTACTCTACAGAAATCTGCACACAACACAAATCTACACAGAACACACCAAAAAACTCTTCTTTATTGAAAATCAAAAAGTTACAATTCACACACACAGAAAACTTCTTCTACTAGCCTTCACAATTCCAGTTCTTCAACAACAACCTTCTACAGGTTTTCTTTTACTTGATTATATATTTGGCCTCTTCTTGATTTGTAACCATTTCTAGGTTACCTACCGTCTGAAGATTCTAACTGCCTCAGCTCTTCATCTTCTTCCTGTAACTGTCATCAAGATCTTCCTCTGCATGGCCGTCGACGTGGACAATGTTTTCCTCCATGTCACTGACTTTTCCAATTCCCTCTGCGATGTTGACAAGTCAACATATTTTCTTCCTCTGTCTGTTAGTCGCAATGTCGTGAGTCCTCATACTATACATGCCTTTATCCTGCAACCCTGTGATTCACTATTGTTGCGCACTCGCAACACTTTTCAACGAGCTGCCGATCAGCCTGCGACCCTGCGATGCATTATAGTCGCGCGCTTGCAACACTTCTAAATGAGCTGATGATTCCCTTGCGACTATGTGATGCATCATTATCACATGCTCGCGATGCTTTGAACCAAGCTGATGTTTTCCCTGCAATCACACGATGCATTGGTTGTCGCTCACTCACACACTTTTTGACTTAACTGCCGGTTGTTCTGCGACCTCGCGATGGACTGATGAAACCATTTACCTCTACTCTCTATACCTGCTGATTCATCTGCGATTGTGCGACGAGCTATCATCACATTCTCGCAAAACTTAAACACTAACGGCCAGTCACCTCGCGATTGTGCGATATACTGTCCTCACCTTGTCGCAGTTGTCTTCCACTAACCGCTCATCAACTTGTGAGCTTGCGATACATTATCATCGCGTTGTCGCACCACTTTCAAATTGACCGCCGATAAACTACTGACTGTGCAATAAGTCATTGTCGTGTCCTCGCAACGCTTAAACGTTGACTGTTAGTTACCTTGCGACTTCGCGATTACCGGTCATCGCCTTGTCGCAGCCATTTTCTGTTAACCACCAGTTTCCTTCCGACTACGTGATACACTGTTTTATGTTGATCACTGAGCATTTGCGACTTTGCGACAAGAGCTAAGAACTATTAATGTTTATTAAAAAGATTGACTGCTAACTGTGATCTTCTCCCGGACCACCATTTCTAAATAGCTAGGGCTTCGGAGCTAAAACCCTAGGGTGCTCTGCACCAGTAGTTAAGCATGGGACTTCTAGTTTGAAGATGAATGCGGGATATAAAAGGTAAAGACTGGAATAGTGAAGAACACATAAGAACACCCTTGAACTTGGTTCATTCGTGTTCAAGAGTGTTCAGTGATTTTAAAAAGTGACACATGGGATAAGCAAAGGACTACCACCATCTTTTCATTTATGGCCCCCACTCAGAAAAGGATTTTAATGAAGAAAGGTATTGGTGGTGGTTAAGTGTGTCTGAGTTGTTGAATTAATGAGGAATTCGTGTGGCATGAAAGTTTGTGCAAGTGGTAGTAAATGATTGTGTGTGAATGGTCACTTCATCCTCTAAGATCTTATTGCCTTAATAATGAACAATTAATTACCCAATTCGTGGTGTTTCTTATTAAAACTCTTCTTAGCACTCATTATTTTTTTGAAATATTGTCAATGTTTGTATGCGCGAAGAGTGGAGGTAAGGGTTTTTGGAGCTCCAATTGCAGAATTTTCCACAGTGATCAAGGTAAGTCAGGCTTCCATTCCTCTAGTGTTTAAATTTAAGAGCTTGTGAAATTTACGGGAGTTTTTGTAACAATTCTCTGTCTCTTCTAGCAAGAATGAAGTCTGTGTTCCATTTGTTTGGAAGTGTCTCTATTTTGGTGTGCAAAAATCCTATTGTAACAGACGCAAACTTAGAGGGATATGATGTCGAAGGAATAGATGATAGGCTTGCTGCGTCTATCGAAGAGAGTGTCCCTTCTGTTGAAATTTTAAGTAGTGGGTTGTGTGTAGCCGTTTGCTTTCCTCCTGCAGTGGTATATCCTAAAATTGTCCATGAGTGTATCTGACACTATGACTAGCAAACCGAATCAATTCTCAAAAGAAATGGTGAGGTATTAATGCCTGTGAACAGAGGAATTGTCGCTTCAGCTTTCCAAATCCAAGAGTAGAATTTTTCCACTTTCTCTCCTACACAATATCTTATTAATTTCAAGCCAAATGATGATGCAAACTGTACCTCAATAGCAAAGCACTGGTTATTAAATGCCTAGAGGGGAGGTTCTCACTTACCCAAAAAGCTCAGCAAAAGTCATGTGCATCCATACATTAGTGATATTATGGTAATGTTACATAGAGTTAGAGGTTCACCTGAGGCTTCCTTATTTTTAGATTGGTTGTTCTATTATGTGGAAATTGTCTTAGAGGCAAGACACAAGTTGGATTGGGCCAAATTAATTGCAGAATCTATGAGAGAACAACTGAATAATTCCAAACTTACTGGATGTAGCTTTTTCATGTCTTCTTATCTGATGTACTATCTAGCATGTAGTAGGATATGGGATGGTATGATTCATGAGCCTTGGATTGATGGAAAGTGTGCTTTTGAATATTTTCCTATTGTTCACAAAGATAATGTGTTTCAGAATTACAGAAGGATACATGATACCTTTATGGGTAAGCTTTGTTTCGAGATGTCTGGAGATTCAGCCAGGAGGATGAGTTTAGAAGCTCAGTAATTTGTGACAAGATTTGGGAGTTTTTATATCTAGCTCCCTAAGTTCTCTTATATTAGAATTGGTGGTTTTGAAGATGCCCCTACAAAATTACCTAGGTATGCCTTTGATTGTTTTATCCTTGCAGAAGTCTGTAGACAGCTTGCCATTGTACATAAACATTTTCTTCCTGGGGAAGGAGGGGAGAAAATATTCCTGTTGCAGCTAGGTAAGTTTTCATGTTTGACTATTGAAGATGCCATAAGTATTGGAAATTACCTTGGTCATTTTGATCTTAAGTATTACACAGAGCGAACAAGCTTTGATAATAAAAACTTTGCTAGCGGGAGCCTAGGTCTTAGATCTCACATGTTTCCAGTTCCTCACCTAGAGGATTTTTGGGAGGACTATGCAAATGAGTCCCAAGTCATGATGAGAAGCCACAGCAGACTCTGCATATCCCAAATTCTCTCTATGAGAATACAATTCAGCATAGAGGGGGTCACAGATGATGGCTCTGACTTGGTTGAAGCTAGTTTTGAAAGACTCCTGGACACTAAAGAGATAAATATTGATTGGTCAAAAGAGGAGGAAGATGACATTAAATGTAGAACACATCATGTGCTCAAACTAACTGAAAAATGGCTATAGACAAAGAGAGAACAATCTAGTCCTAAAACATTTGGGGTTAAAACTTCAATTTTATTTTCGTCCCCTTCTGTTTCTAATTCTCCTAAGCCATCTTGTAATGCAGGTTCCTCTGATAAGCAGTAGAAGAAGGATTCCAAGAAGAAGTCTATTGTAGAAATTTCCCCTGTGGTCTCCCCTCAACGCATTACCAGGTCGAGATCCCTATCACAAAGAAAAGGGAAGATTACTCAAGAGAAGACAGAAACAGTTAATCTGGAGGATGACAAATTTGGAGATTTAAACTATCAGATTAGAGATGACGAACAAATTAGGAAAGATCTCTTTGACCTTGATGATGTAACCCTGGACTTAGTGGACCCTCCTACTAAAGCTGGCCCTCAGCCAACAACAACAAATGAATGCCCAAATGGTTAACTTCCTCAGTTAATAGAAAATGGAGTTTGATTCCTGTATCTATTCTGGTGCAGGATATAGTCAGTAAGTATGCTCAAAAGACTCCCAATGCCAAGAAAGTAAAGAGTACAACATGGATGTTTTCTAATACTAAAATTGGGAAGTTGACAGCCGAGGTAGCTACTTACAGACCAAAGGAATAAAAGCATGATGTGGTAGTTGGAGATTTTGAAGTGACTAAAGTTGAGTTAGGGACTATGGACAGAGCAAGAAAGAACCACCTTTTCAAGGAAACCGCCCAACAGATGTTGATCACATAAGTATATGATAGTAAGGAGAAAAAGGAATTAAAGAAAACCATTGTCTCACTTTCTTAGTTCATCAATACATTCTACAACTTTGATGTCACCCCACTGTCTCAATCATCTCAGGTGTTCGACCCCAACTCCGCAGAAAGTAAAATGTTGCTGAATCAAGTTAAGAGGGGTCAAAATTTGGTCTCTTTAGTTGAAGAGTGGATTGCCCAAGTGATCAATAATGGCAGGAAATACATTAAAGATTCACATTTAGTTCTTCATGACACTAAGGAAGTAATGCGAGAGTTGCAAGCCCAACGCGAGGTCTTGAATACAGAGGAGGAAAAATGGGTGTCAGCAATGACAAAGTTTATGGAGATAGAGAGACACGGATTTAATAAATTATGTGCGGAAAAGTCCCTAAAAGGTGCTAATGAGTCTCTTTTCTTCATGCTTAGAAATAATATTAGTTGGCACATTGCTCTCATAAGGGGTACTATTGCAGAAAATAAAGAATATGAAACTGAAGCTAAGCAGATCCAAAAATATGCCCTGAATGAGTTGAAAGTGATTAATTTCACTTATGCCTACCCATCAGTCTTTGGTGAGCAAGAATTAAAGGGTGCTCTAGATGCTTTTGACTCATCAATAAAGACTATTAGGGAAAAGATCAATCCTAAAGCCTCTAACTTAACTTAGGTAGCAAGGATTGAATCTATGCTATATTGATGCGTTGATTAGTTATCCAATGTCATTGAGAAGGTGAAGAAATTGAGGTGGAGAAAAGATGCCTCTATGGCTCAGATAGTAAATTATAAGATCCTACATCTGTCGCTCATGAAAGAACTGGTTCAAGTATATAAATAATGAAAGCCTACTCAATCAATTACTGATGAAGAAAAAAGTCCAGCGGAGAGCGAGGATCGTGCTGTTGATAAGGAGCCTAATTTAGTTATTTAGTTTTACTGAATTATCATGCAAACTTTATAGGATGTTTGTCCTCTTTTTGGTGGTTTAGTTACTTAAATATTTTCCTGAGAGGCCGTGTTTTTTGGGAGGCCTCTCGGTGCTCTGCTACTATTTATTTTAGTTGCTGAAACTTTTAAAGGGTTCAAAAAACTTATGGCTGATAGATAATAGATTTTGATAGTTACAGTTTGGATTGTTGAATGTTATGAGAAGAAAAAATTTCAAGAAATTATCTGTGTAGTGATTTCTAAAATATATGATAGTAAGGTTATTGAATCTGTGTTGTTCACAAACCAAAGCAAAGTGTCCGGTGTTGACATATTGTTTATTTTGTTTTATATATTTATCTGTTGGTTCATAATATCTGAATTCTGGGTTTTATCTACTTTCTATTATCTTTGGCTGAGAAGTTGTTTATATTTCATGAAATACAATTATGGAAGTAACTGTGTTTCCTTCCTACTCATTGTTTAGTTTATTTCCTTCATATTTACTTGGTAGCATATCATCAAAGAATGATACTGCAGCCTTTATAAGCTTTCTAGTTAAAAGCTAATCAATTGAATTGTTATCTCATTTCATTGAATATCTTATTAGGGAGCTGTACCTGTTATAAAATTCAAAGGGAAGTGATTATAAAAGATACTTACCCAACTATTAGAGATAGTTTATCTTTTAAGGGTGATAGAGTAAGCTTAAAAGGATTTTTGTGGAAAGACAAATCTGTTCACTAACATCACCTTTATGTTTTTTGCATCCAAACCTATTTCACTTCCTTTGACACTCGTCAACACTACTTAATCACTTATCCATTAGATGTTGCACACTTTTCCTTTAAGAGATTAAGTCTACCATAGATTATTTCATGACTTTCCCACTGTCTAGCTAAGAACCTTTATGACCACTGGCCCCACTAGGACATGCGTCACTTAGACTTAATCGCTTAAGTGATAGATGTCACACATCTTGGGGACTAAGCTATTAAGTGATCTGTAGGATCAAAACATAAATGCTCGGTATATAACAAATTTAATTAAAACTGTAGCGGACTTTGGATTAAAAGAAAAATATAATACCACAGTGTTAGGAGTGACAACTTTAATGAACATGATCACTCAAAATGAACCCATTAGGGACATAACCTAAGTGAAAAAGGTAACATGAAATTAGAAGACATTTCAGCGTTTAGGGTTTTATGACCGGAATTGCATTAGGAAACATGACACAAGGGTTTTTCAATGTTTTCAACTATGTCAATGGTTAGAATAGAATTTACAGAGGCATGAGAATAATTTTTAACCATGATTTGAAACCCTTGGATAACATGAATGACAGGGGATCTCAAAATTTTACGAGGCATATTTTGAACATGAAATAGCACCAATAGTGGCTCTCACTAAGGATGTTTAAATGCCAGGTTATAACAAGAACCATAGATCTCTAGGGAAGTAGACCACGAACCTAACTAACCTAAAACTGGAAACAAACACACAATAGAAAAAAACATACCTATACATATAATACATACTACTGTGCATGAAAAAGAAGAATTATTTGAAGAAATTTTTCAAAAGTTGTCCATGCACTGGAAATTCCTATTCTTCATCATCCAAATTATTGAGGAAATAAGAGTCTTTTCTAAAGATCTAGGATATGACAAAAGGCCCTATCCATAGTGACTCAAACTTTTCATGTTTACCCTTGTCTTCAGCCCTAGTATTCCATTGCAATACAAAATCACCAGGCTGAAATTATCTCTCATCTACTCTTCTATCAAAAAGATACTTCATTTTTTGTTTCAATTTCATATTTTCTCTCTAGCTTTCTCTCCTTATTTCATCCAATTTTACCAATTGAACCATCCTTTCTTCCATAGGTTCAGAAAATTCCATCTCTTCATCTTGGATAAACTTATAAATTGGGAGCAAATTGTTGACAGGCATTCTTGACTGAACACCATAAACCAACTCGAAGGGAGATTTTCCAGTGGCCTTCTTGACAGTGATCCTATCAGCCCAAAGGGAAAGTTTAAATTTATCATGCCAAGCCCTCTTATTTCTTTCCAAGGTCTTTTTTAAGATTTGTAAAATACTCTTGTTACTGGATTCTACTTGACCATTGGCTTGAGGGTGCTATGGGGATGAATAAGACATAACGATTCCCATATTAGAGAAAAAATCATTAAATTGTTCAGACTTGAAGCACATGGCATTATCCATTATCAACTTAAGGGGAACACCAAATATAGTAATTACATTATCCATCAGAAAGTCAATAATGAAAGTGCTTGTTGCTCTCTTAGTTGGGATTACCTCTACCCATTTTGTAAAATAATCAGTTACCAGTAGAATCCAACTATGCCCCCCACTTGATTTCTCAGCAAACTCTCCTATGAAGTCCATTCCCCACATAGAAAAGGGAGCCTTTACTACTACATGGTTTAACAATAATGCTCTTGAATACTTCATCTTGCTTGAGAATCTTTGGCATGACTCACATTTCCTAACAAAAGTGTAAGCATCTTGAAACAAACAAGGCCAATAGTACCCAGCTCTCAAAACCTTATGAGATGTTGACCTAGAAGAATAGTGCCCTCCACATATTCCAACATGTATTTCTTTCAATACCTTCTCTGATTGACCTTTGTCAAGACATAATAACAGGATCCTATCTCTGTTTTTCCAGAACAAGTCACCATGCAAAAAAACATATTTTTAAGATTTCAATCTCAAACTCCTCCTTTGGTTGTCATTCAAGTTATCTAGACATCTGGCATTTTTTAGAAAATATACAATATTGGCATACCACGGTTGCATTTCAATACTTGTCAAGCAATTCTCATTTGTATCAACACTATTAACTTGGACCAAACCCAAATTTTCTTCTGTCATCAACTTTGCCAAATCTAGTCCTCTCACCAACCTAGTGATATGGATGTCTAGATAAAAATCTTGAATTTTGTTTATCCATTTATATCTTTTTCCTGTTACTTCATTCTGAACAAATATGTCCTCGACAGCAGCATGAGGAACATAAGCATTTACCTTTGTACATACCAGGTAGGTCCTGAAAGCTTTGACTACCTTTACCAGAGCATAGGCTTGTTTCTCCATCAACTGATTGTTTAACTCAGCTGATTGCAATGACTTTCTACAAAATGCAATGGGATGTTCAAATCCTTCACCATCCTTTTGCAAGAGGACTACTCTAATAGTGTGAAAGGAAGAAAAGGTAAAAAAGGAAAAGGGTTTAGTGTAATCAGGGGATACAAGGACTGGTTCTTCTTGAATATCCTTTTTTATTTTTTCAAAAGCTGATTGTGCCCCATGGTTCCATTCAAACTTCACATTTTTATCAGTAGTTTGACAATAGGTTTAACCAGTTCAAAAAAGTTGGCAATAAATCTCCTAACAAAATTAATCTACCCTAGAAATGATTGTATACCTTTTAATTTCTTGGGAGAAAGTACCTTTTGGATGGCTTCAACTCTTTCAGGATCTATCCTTACCCCTTCCTTTGATACTATGTGCCCCAAAAGTTTCCCCTTAGTAACAAAAAAGTGACACTTCTTTGGGTTTAGAGATACTCGATATTCCAGTGCCTTTATCACGACCTTTTCCAAGTGATTGCAATGATCCTCTACTCTTTTTGAGAAAGTTGTCAAATCATCTTGGTAAACTGCCATCAAAATGTCTATAAGTTCTTTGAAAGCTACATCCATAGCCCTTTGAAAAGTTGCACCAGCATTTTTAAACCCAAATGGAATACAAGCATACACATAAGTGCCCCAAGGGGTAGTAAATGTTGTTTTGAATTGCTTAGATTCTTTAACTAGCACTTGATTGTACCCTGAGAATCCATCCCTCATAGAAAACAAATCACACCCAGTGACTTTATGCAACATAGCCTCCATGTTAGGTAGCCCATAGTTATCCTTCAATGAGGCTACATTCAAATTTCTGAAATCAACACACAACCTTATGTCCCCATTTTTATTTCTTACTAGGACTAAATTAGAGACCCAAGATGAATGTCTAATAGGCTTGATTATGCCTGCATCTCTCAGCTTCATCAGTTCTGCCTGCATTTTAGTAGCCAGCAATGGATTGATTGGCCTTTGTTTTTTTCTGAATGGTTTAATGCTTTCTTTCAAAGGGATATCATGCTAAAATAAGTCTTTTCTATAGGCTTTCAAATCCTCATATGACCATGCAAATACGTGTTTATATTTCTTCAATAGTTTTATCAAATTCTGTCTCACATTGTTGTCCAACTTTTTACCAATGTAAACTAATTGGGGAGATGTTTCAGATCCCAAATTAAATTCATCTAAATCTCCCACTTTGGCATTGGACTTCTGAGTCATATAATTGTCATTTATGCTGAATAGACCTTCCAATTTAATCAACCCTTTGGGAATGTGATTAGTATCCAATTGGATGACTTCTTGATTAAAGATATACTCCTTATTGTCCACAACTAATATTAGAGAATCACAATCAATTTTTTGACTATCATATTGACCCACACACTGGATAAGCCTAAGGATATCATCATCATCCTCAAATACTTTCCAATTATGATTATTGTCAGGAATTGTAGGCCTACTTTTAATTTCAATCACAGACATACCAGTAAGAGTGGCATCATTATTTTTTAGGGAAGCATTTGCCAAGAAATATGCCATTATGTTATTTGATCTTTCTACCCATAAGATATTGAAAGCATCAAAGAACTCTATCCTATCCCAGACAACATACTTGTACAATTTTAATCTATCATCCTTAGCTGCATAAAGCTCCCTAATCTGAGAAATAATTAACTGGGAATCTCCATGGAATTTTAGACACCTAATACCATGCTTGATAGCAATATCCATTCCCAAGATCAGGGCTTCATACTCGACAGTATTGTGTATGCATTGGAAATTCAGTAGGAAAGAGTATTTGAATGTGATACCTGATGGAGAAATAAACAAAAATCCTGCTCCAGATCCTTCTTTTGAGCATCCTCCATCAAAGTACATTTTCCATAACCCATCTTTTTGCAACAATAATTCATCCACTAGTGGGTCAGTGTTTTTTAATTGTGGCTTAACTTCTTCAACAATTAAATTTTCCATATCAACATTTATGCAACAGTTTAATTGCTCAAGTGGAACCACCTCTACCATAATAGATGACTGGGGTTCCTTGTACAACTTGACCTCATGTCCCTTTATAGGGATAGTGGCATAGGAAAAATTGAGCTACATTTTCCCACCTACTGCTACTACCCATTGCCTTGATAGAAGCATACCATAATATGGTTTAGTATCCACTACCACTATATCCATTCTATAAGTTGCTTCAGGGAAAGTAGCAATTTTCACCTCAATGTCTTTCAATGTTCCTATCACAGGAACTTCCCTGTTGTCCATAGCATAATAGCTTCCATCAGATGTAGTGACTTGGAGCCCCAATTCCTTCATTACATGATAAGACATCACATTAGCTATAGCTCAAAAATCAATCATGCAATTTTTTACCAATAAATTATTTACCATTAAGGTGACATAAAATGGGTCAACAGATAATGGTTCTTGAGTGATTATGTTCCCAATACATATATTAGAAAATTATTTTCTTTTTTCTTTCCCTTTCATCAGTGGGCTGTCTTTCCTAGTATCATTTGGTGTCAATGGAATTTCCTCTTGGTTTGGAACAAATACATCATCTATCCCTTTTAAAAGTGCCAGAGTAGCCTCTTTGTATTCTTTTATCTTCAGCATTTCCATAAGTGGGACTGAAACTTTCATTTGGGTCAGAGCATGTTTCATGTCAAAAATGGGTAATTCAGAGGACATATCACTCATCCTTTTCACCTTTTTGGATTTCTCATTAGGTACTAGTTCCTTTCTTGCTTCTTCATTTCTAGTGTGATCAAAAGAATACCTTGCTTTTTTTTCATGATTTTCATTCTTATCTTCCCTGACATGGGAATCCTCAGTAACTCTAGGTGACTCGCTTTTGACATAAACAGGGACAGGTTTACCTTGAGCTGGTTGCACTATTCTATTTCTTAGGTTGGAAGCATTTCTTGCATGATTAATTACTGCAATAGTCAAAGACCTCTTTTCTTCATTAGTGGGAATCCTAAAATGAGACTGTGAGCTATCATTCCCCAATGTATTTATAGTTGCTTGTGAGACATTTTCATCCTGGTCACTTTGATAGGGTGGATTTAGTAATTGATTCTTAAAAAAAGAATTATCTCCTATACACAAATTGTTAGAAGATGATGCAATATCAGGAAACCATGGGTATGGTTTCCTCACTATGAACATATTGATAGCATGATCTTCTTGTTCCCTTTCTTCTGTTTGATCAAACAGAGTCTGGGCTACTACACATTGAAAGGAAGAATGTGGCATATTGCAAGCATCACACCAGGGAGTGTTCTCAACATAGTTGGCACTGTCCTTTTTAGGGGGTCTGGGTTCTCCTTGGATTTTGGGTTATCTTGTCCATCAGGGACTGGTTTTCCATTATTCCAATTAGTCTTGTAAGGGTAGTCTCTCAGGTTAGGATTTTTTTCAAATCTTTGGTTAGTATACTTATTATCACGGTACCCTCCTCTATCATTTTTATCCATTTTGGTAGAAAGGTCTTTCATTGCACTTACCAATTTATCCACAGTATCATCTTATTTAGCATTTTTATTGGCTAAACCCATTTCTTTCCAAAGTTTATTGTCTTCCCTCTTCCCCAATTTCCCTGATGCTCTCCTATTAATCTCAATGTCAATTGCTATTTTATAAGCATCCCTTAATGTTGCAGGGTTTTTGTCTTTGAGTAGGTAGGAAATTTTTCCATCAGTAGAATTGATATAAGTGGTAAGGCATACTTCTTCATCTAACCTCAAGACTTGGAACAGTTTATTCAAGGCTTTCTGAAATCTATAATTAAAATCAGCCATACCTTCATTAGGGAGTTTTTTAATGTTGTTGAACTCATTTAACATGTATCCAAAATTTACATGTTCTCTATACTATTCCCTAAAATACTTTACAAATTTATGCCAGGAAGCAATACTATCATTTGGTAAATTTCTGAACCAATCCCTAGCATCTTCTGTTAATGACTGGACAAAAAAGCTTCATAATAACATCCTCATTTGCAATCTCAAAGTCAGTTATTTTGTCACTAAAAGATTTTAGATGCTCTTCACAAGTAACAACATTATTTCCAATGAAATTAGGAATTTTATCTCTTACCTCATTGGGGATCACATTGGGGTGACCCAAAATGCCTTCAAAAACCAGGTCTCTATACCAGTTCATGTGAACAGGTCTTCTCTGGAATTTTCCAAGTGTATTATTATCACTTTGTCTAGTAGCTCCTTCCAGATGCTGAAAGGGTGAGGGAAAAAATTTCTTTTGATTAGATTTTTGTACATTCAGACCAAGATCCACATGTTGAGCAATTACACCAGGGCTAGGATTTTGAATATTTGGATTCTTTCCACAATTTTGAACTTTAGGGCTAGCACCTTGATTGTTCACATTAGGATCAGTAGATGGATTTGGTTATTGTACCCTTTGATTCAAAGGAATAGAACTACTTGCAGTGGTATTAGTAGTAGCATGAAGTAAAGCTATCTTCATTCTCATGTCAGCTGTAATAGCTTCTAATTCCAACTTTTCTAATTGCTTGGCTAAATCCTCTTTGGCTTTACTAGCTTGTTCTAGGCCAATATCAACTTAGGATATTTCTATTGGGATGGAGACTTTCTGCTTAGGCTCATTTATGCTAATACCAACAACTTTTTGCTTACCTTTGTCAGGGGCATCCTTAGCACTCATTTTAAGTTTTGCATTTTGTTCAATTTCATATGGGAACAGTTGCCTGATGACAGGTCCTTCCTTCTCAAACTCATCCTTATCAGGATTTGAAATCTTATTTGGGGCTTTATTCCTTAAATCATTAAAGTCTCCAAATAATTTAGGATCCAAACCTTTGACTTCTTGATTCTGGCTTTTAGTCTTAAGGTCATTCCTCCTAGTTTTAGCCAAGAGTTCTTCTCTTTCCAATAATAAGTCATATATCTTCTACCCACATTTCTCCTCTACTTCAACTATTCCCTTTTCTTGTTCTTTCTTTTTCCTCTTTAAAGCCACAATCTCATCTTGCAACTTATCAGAATCATATGAAGTTTTTTTAGTAGCAGAGGTCTCTTCCGGTGGAGAAAGATTCTCTTCTGCATGGAAGAAACCTATATAAGTATTTTCTCCATCCCTAAAGGGATAAAAATTAGCATTAGCTCTGTAAGTGTCAGTTGGTCTCATGGGACCTGCATCTTCAGATGAAGATCAATTTCTCTCTGAAATGGGAGTTTCCATCCTCCCTTTAGAGTTATGGTGGGGATCATGCTTTGGTGTCCCTCTTTTGGACCATTGTTTCCTCTGAGGTGTATGGAGCTCCTCTCCAACATCCATTTTAGGATTTTGTCTGAAGTATGATCTAGTATTCCTTTGTCGACTCATCCTTTAGAACATAAAAATATTTTCAAAATGTCTAATGTGCAACATTGGAGTACACAGAGGTTAGAGTCACCACCTCTTTCTAGAGGACAAATATATATATATATATATATATATATATATATATATATATATAAAGATTCAAGTGCCTTGTCCTAGCTCAAGTTTCCTTTTATAGAAATAAATCCAAATGAGATTTGAAAAAAAAAATTCTTGATAATTCCTCACTTGGTAACATAAAGAAAAGGGTTCTTCACTGCCCATATCACTGCAAATATTTCCCACCCAGTGTATTTTCTCTTGAAAATAAAAAAGGGAGTAGATTAGAGATTTTGTAATTACCAGTTATTCCATCCGAGACAAGATCTCTATCATTTTCAGGATCAAAACCTTCAAACAGTGTGCCACGACAGATAGGCAGAACAAACTCACTTTAATGATTACAAGGAGAAACAAACTAATTCTTAATATTGCAAGGACAAACTCTTTCATCAACATGACTCTTAGGAGATCACAAGAGTTCTGTAGTAGAGTCGCCAATTTGTTAGCTCTTTTTCTTGTGGAATCAGTATGTAGCAATGAATGCTTGAATCTTTAATTCCCATTTTAAATTATCACAGGGAAAAGGCTAATTAACAAGGATGAACATCCTTCTACACTTTGGGCTCCACAAACCCAGGCGGGTGCACCTTCAAAAAAGTACTATCTTTCAGTAATTTTAACAATGGATTAAGGATTCATGATCCTTCTTCTTTTTAAGCCACCAGGCTTAGGAAGGATAACCTATTGATTCTCTCTTCAAGGAATCACTAAAGTGAATTGTACTAAATAAAATTAGCTAGACATTTATTTAAGAGAACATAAATATAAAGATTGATTAATATTGGATTGATAATAACAACCACTTGTCAGCATTTTGGCCAGTGCCTAATCATGGGTCATAGAGTCAGAATAAAACATACATACACCAGGGATAATTAATTAAAATAAAAATAAACCTCAAATGGAATGCCTTACAAACTATCCTCTCATCCTCACACCCCTTTATCAAATTCCTGAATAAACCCTAACCCTCTGCAATTATCTGCAAGATTTAAACTCTCCTTGAAAGCAACTCACAAATAATGACATGGCTACCTTATAACATGTATATTTAAAATGCTTTACAAATTAAACATACAAAAACTAATAGTAAATGCAAAAATACATCATTGGTGTCAAAATGGAGATTCCATTATATTTTATTAATATAAGCTGGATATTAGTACATTCAAATAGATTCAAAACCAAAGCCTAGAAAAAATTTAGAAGTCTTCCTTGTTGTCTTATTTTTACCATCCCCTTCAAAATATTACAACTTGCTATTTATAGATAGCCCTAGTCATCTTGGAATACTTTTGGAAAATAAGGATGCAACAAGCTTCGGATGACTAGGGTATAGGACAAAAATAAACTTCACAGATGAAACAAAAATCAGGCAGAGAGAATAATAGTTCTTTGTTACAAGTTATGTAATCCTTTGTCTTATGAATGCCTAAATTCTTTCACCTTCCCTAAGGTTGATAGGTCCTTATCATTTGGTATTTGTCCTCTTTGTTGATGCAAAACTTTCACTTTCCTTTGTTAAGATAGCTAGGCATCACTAGTTATTGTTGTCACTCCTATACTAATACTTTATGTTATTGGAGTGACAATACCATACCTGCTAACCTAGGTTGTAAAGACCTCATCATCTGGCCAACTGAAGTTGAGAACCTCATCTTTTTGGCTATTGAACTTCTCCCAATCAGCACTATCCTTTTCAATCTCTGATTCCCAAGATTCAAAAAATGCTCTAGACTTGTTGAGGATGTCGATAGTTAACACAAACCAACCTGTATTTTCAAATGTAATAATACTATTTGTCCTATTGGTTAGTGCTTCATTCAATTATCTTAACCACATGGCTTCATTGTTTACGCTTCCATCCCTTTTAAACATGTCATATCTATCTCTGGAGAACTCACCTCTTAAGGTCTATATCCATTTGATGACCATATTCTTCTTGTTATCTAAGTTAGCCTTTAATTTAAGGAATTTTTAGGTCCTTGTCAAAATGATATCAATATTATTTCTCTCCTTTGAGGTAGAATAGAAAGATTTTACATGTGCTTTCTTCCCCTTACAATTATTGATTATCAAGTCCTAATGCTCTTTGTCTTCATCATGTTTGCTGATTATACTGATAATCTTCTTCCCCATCAAATAGAGGTTGGAAAGATTAGCTTCACCGGCACACCTCTTGAGGTTAGAGTATATTTTTTCAGAATGTCTCTGCTTTACCAATTCCTCAGCTTCTTTGTATGCATGGGAATCCTCAATATCCCTATTGCCTTCTCCCGCCAACCTTGATCTTTCACTAATCAGCCTATTCTTTTCAGCTTCTAGCTCTACTCTCTTAGCATCAATTTCCTCTTGGGTAGTAGGAATTAAAGGTGTAGGCTATGGGGGATAAGTCGAAAATGGACTAGATGAGGAAGGTTGGTGAGGTCCCTAAGTAATCATCACTTGGGGCATTAATTGAACTATATGCTTCCCTTCTAGAATTTCCATCCTATTATCCTTTTGTATGGACTTAACCCACTCATCATTATAGGCCTTTAGTACAAATTCATACTTTTGATTCAGGCTATTATAAGCCTCTTTCTCCTTCTTAGCCACCCTCAGGCTCTGGTTAGCTATTTGGAAGACAAGGTTTGCTACCTATGTTCTTGAAGTATAAGAAACTCTTTTGACAATGAGGCTTCCTGTATCCTCAATTTTATCATCTTCCTTCAACCTTCTTTTGTCTTTCTTCTTCAATGAACAGATTGCCAAGGCTGCATGATCTTCACTAAACCGGTCACCAATTGATGTCCTAGCAGTGCTAAGTGGTTTTGCCTCTTTTTTGACAGCATCAAAGTCTACTGCGTTAGCTAAATCCCACTGAGGTAGGATGAGGACTCCTTGTTTCTTAACTAATTCTCTACCCTCTTCAGGGGTGACCTTATCAAATCTAGACACCACCTCTTGCTTAACCTCCTTTTTTGTATCATCTTTAGTAAAATGAGGCTTAGCTTCTTGTAGCTTTTGACATTTATTATTGAATATGTCAATGTGAATTCTCCACAAAAATTTAATGAATACCCTATTCTTGACAAAGTTCTCATCTGACAAGAACTCCTCACCGACTTGCTTAGTTACAAGGTCTAATTCTTTACCTGTGAATTTTTCCACTGTGAGGTCAACATTTTTATGCCTAGGTGTCTCTGGTATCCCTTCTTGTAACTCTTGGGAAATAAAAGAAACTTCACCATTGTTTTTCAATTGAACCAATTGCTCAGCAATGGATTGGTCATCAAAATGCATAGGGGATTGGGAAGGAGTGTACAACTCACTCTCTTGCTCTTTTCCTTCCACCTTTTGTCTCTTGGGAGAGGGAACTTCTTGGGCACTAGTACTTGCTGGACTCTTTCCTTTATGCTGAGAAAGTTTATCAACTTTGGGCATGATAGTAGTATACCCTCTCCTCTTGTATACTACATAATCCCTTGGTGCGACTACTCTTCCTTGCTGAAGTTTACTCAAAAAAGCATGAGCCTTTTCTGGCTCAGCTTCCATTAACCTCTATTTCTTCTCATTCAGGGTTTGCACAATTCCCTCAAATAAAGTCATCAAAGACTCAATTTTCTTGGCCCAAAGGAAAAATTCCTTCAAAGGATCATAAGATTTGTCAAAATTATGTACAAAGTCCAACGACTTCTTGTACACCAGCCACTTTTCCTTCCTAATCTCCTAGTCACCTAGGTTAAAAACATTTATGATGATATCGTCTGGGTAATTAAACTGATGCTCTAATGTCAAGCAATTAGTTCTCATACCCATTATAAAATCTTCATTATCTACACACCTAGATACAGACATTGCTAGGTGATAGGGTTCAAAATACTTATCAAATTGTTTCCAGCCACCCTTTTTTATGATGAAATGATGGGCTCTAGTGAGGGTAGGGAAAATTCTTCCCTTCATTTTTCCTACTAGGTCTTCCTCATGTAGTTCACCCAATTGTCTTATAATCTTTTCTATCCCAATCTTCAGAGGGACTCTATAGGGAAGCACATTAGGGGTTCCCTTGAATCCATAAACCCTTATTACTGTAGAAATAGGGTATAAAATAAAATCTCCCCAATTATGGGCAATCCTAATTTCTGGGGAAAACTCCATAGGTATCAAAAGTCTCATCATATCAGTGTGGATCCTAGAATTTTTATTGAACAATAGTGACCTAAGCCGAGTGGCCAAAACCCTATCAAAGTTAACATAACTTGCTTCTTTTCTATTCCATGATAGATATTCACTCCACATCTGAACATGTAAATCTTCATTACCCTGGAACTTAGTCAATTCCATTTTTTCCTCAAAGAAATCAACATTATTAGAAAAGAACATGTGTATCATAAGGGAATACCATCCCATTGGTTTAAGTATGTTTCTGTCATGGATTCTTACCAAACCTTCATGAATTTGTTGGGCAATGTAAGATGCAAAGTCAAAAACTATTGAAAGGTGGGGATGTAGAATCTGAACCACCATGAGCATTATGTGGACAGGCATTGTTACTTCTTCATCTATTCCTAAAACCTAGCACAGGGCACTATACATATTCTTGGCCTTTCCATTGAAGTAATCCAACTTGAATGGCTCTGGTGTGTTAGGCCCTACTACCATCAAGTCTCCTATCTTATTAAAGTACCCTCTCAAAGCCTCATTTCTGTAATACTCCCTTTGTGTTTGGTATACTTCCTTAAAGTATGCAAAGTCAATATCATCCATTTGTACTGAGGTATCACTCATCTTGAAGATTCTTCTAATTTCATTAGCTAAAACAGTCAACAATACATTTCCTTTGGTACCCCTCACAACCCTAGATACTTTGTCATAAGTTTTGGAAATCAGAGTGAACAAATATGTATCCATAAACACCCTGGGAACTATCATCTTTCCTACATCCAACTCCCATATGTTACAATCTAGGGTAGGAGCATTTCTTTGGGTAGATGCAATCCTAAATAGAGTAAGACCATTAAAACTAGTTTGAACATCTTTTTCCCATCTACCCGAATCATACAAGCCTTCTCCTATTTTGAAATGGGGATGTGTTGGAACTATTCTCTTGATTTAGGTAGCATCGTTTGTGGATCCTTTCAATTGTTGCAACAGATCCTCCCTAACATTTCTCTTTTGATAATCTACTTCTCCATAAATTTCAATTCTAGGGGCCATTCTGAACCTAAGGATTTTTGCTAAGATGAAGTTTGTAATTTGAAATGATAAAAATGAAAGCCTTTTGAACTGTAAATATTACTAGGAACCTGAACAATGTTGAATCAGAGGAAACTTACCCATTCTACAATTTTATCGCATGGAGCTGAGTATCTCTGCAATTCTGTTGTTTACTCGAATGTATTTGGTGAATTATTGTGACTTCAAGTTGAATTAACCAGTTTTACGGCTTCAATCAAATCAGTCATTCATATTGAATTCGACTAGAGTGGCCACACTTTCTGTAATCAATTTTCCTACTTCAAACTCACGGCTTAATGTTATAACAACCTTGAATTTAAGCTGTAGATCTTAAGCATTACCTTCTTCATCCAATGAATATCTTATTTTCCCAAAAACAACTGTTCACCTTGGACACATGTCAAGACTGCTTAATCGCTTACTCCTTAGATTTTGAGCACTTTACCTTTAAGCATATAATCAAACCATCAGATTATTTTAAACTTGCAACCTTATTAACATGACTTCTATGTTGTACTAGGCCCACTTGATATGCCATGCATCGCCCAGAATTAATCACTTACTCCTTAGATTTCAAGCACATTACCTTTAAGTGATTAAGCTGAACGTCGATCTTTTCTGCAAATGCTGCTCCTTTAACTCCATGTTTACGACCTCAGCTGGCCACACTAGGACATGTGTCAGCGCCACTTAATGGCTTATTCCTTAGATTTTGATTAATTTGCAGTTAATCCATTAATCTAACCATCAGATGCAAAACAAGTTAACTATTCTTTAATTATCGCCATCTCTGAGCGTCCTGGTCCACCAACTGCCAGATGTCAACACCGCTTAATGACTTGACTAATAGATGTCATGCATCTTGGGTATAAGAAATTAATCCCACTGTTGGATCTTCTGAACTTTAGTCACCTTTATGGTGTCTGCATCTGGACTCACATCACTTCCTTTTACACGCTTCAACACCACTTAATCGCTTATCCATTAGATGTTGCACACTTTTCCTTTAAGTGATTAAGTCTACCATAGATTATTTCATAACTTTCCCACTATTTAGCTGAGAACCTTTACGACCACCGGCCCCACTAGGACACGTGTCACTCAGACTTAATTGCTTAAGCAATAGATGTCGTGCATCTTGGGGACTAAGCCATTAAGTGATCCGTAGGATCAAAACATAAATGCCTGGTATATAACAAATTTAATTAAAATCGTAGCAGACTTTGGATTAAAAGAATAATGTAATACCATGGTGTTAGGATCGACAACTTTAATGAACATGATCACTCAAAATGAACCCATTAGAGACATAACTTAAGTGAAAAAGGTAACATGAAATTTTAAGACATTTCAGCGTTTAGGGTTTTATGACCGGAATTGCATAAGGAAACATGACACAAGGGTTTTTCAACATTTTCAACTAGATCAGTGGTTAGAACAGAATTTGTAGAGGCATGAGAACAATTTTTAACCATGATTTGAAACCCTTGGATAACCTGAATAACAAGGGACCTCAAAATTTTACAAGGCATATTTCAAACATGAAATAGCACCAACAAACCTATCGACTTAATAAATATGTGGAGCGCGGATACCTTGTTTGAAATATCTATTTTTATTTTTTTATTTTCAAGAAGTAAAGAGGTTCATACACATGAAAAAATAATCTTTAAAAGGTAACATTCTCTCTCTTATGTATAAAATATATGGAGTGATACCTTCTTCAAAATATCTATTTTTGTTTTGTTATTTTCAAAAAGTAAAGTAGTTTAGACATGTGAAAAATTAATCTTAAAAAGGTAATATTCTCCCTCTTTTGTTTTTTTTGTTGTGAAATTCTATCTGTCTTTGTATGATATATATTTAGACATTTTTTTTATATATTAACTTACATAACTTATGTATAAAATATGTGGAGTGACACTTTCTTCAAAATATCTATTTTTATTTTTCTATTAATCAAGAAGTAAAGCGGGTTGGACACATGCAAAAAAATATTTTTCAAAAGGTAATATTCTCCCTCTTGTTTTTTTATTGTGAAATTTGGTCTATCTTTTTATGATATATATTTAGACATGTGTTATGTATTATGTTACATAACTTATGTATAAAATCTGTGGAGTGATACCTTCTTCGAAATATCTATTTTTTTTTGTTATTTTCAAGAATAATAAAATAGATGTCTCAAATAAGATGTATTTCCACATCTTTTATCTAAATTAATCTTAAGACATATAAGCTAATAACACTAGAAGATGGATCATATACTATTAAATGTAATATTCTTATAGTTATATTATATTTTAAATTATATTTAATATCATAAAGTTCAATTAGGGTTGTGCTTTAATTAGTATTAGAGTTAGGGTTCAATTTCATTCATGGCTAGGGTTTTATTTGGTTTAGTATTATGCATGAGGTAGAATTTAGCTTAAAATTATTATTAGGGTACAATTTGGTTTAATATTCAACTCAGATTAGGCTTTGGTTAAAGTTGGTTTAGGTTTGAGGTTCAATTTGGTATAGAGTTAAGATCCAATCTAGTTTAATATTCAATTAGTTTTATAGTTAGCAATCAATTTGGTTTACTATTATAGTTAAATATGGTTTAAGGATAGGGTTTATTTTACTTTAGTGTCCTCATTAGATAAATTAGGTTAAGGCTCAAAATTATTTATATGACAACCTTTAGGTCAAACAGAGGGAACTCATGAGATGCGAGTCAACCAAAAATAAATCAACAAAAAGAACAAAAAGAGAACAAGAATGTCGTGCCCAAAACAAGGGCAAAACACTATTTTTTTTTAAAACATAAAAACAACAACTATGATGACACAATAAGACTGTAAGTGTTGAGGAAAGGTGACAACATGGTGAAGTTAATTTTTGAGCTGAAAGGTCTAATCATAGATTGAGTCGAGGTTATCAACAAAGGCAAATGCAGAGTCAGTATTCCAACTCGATAAATGACAAGAGATCCTACGGTTTAGTACTATAGGGACACAAGGGTATATTAACTCCATTAATGGTTGACCTAGAAATCCAATTTATTAATCCTATTCAATGTCAATACAATCCTTAAACATCCTCGATATAATAAGGTTCTCACCATTACTATAATCTTATCCAATTACATTGTGAAAGGGATGCATTTAACTGATATGAATAATAATTAAATCATCAACTTCATTTGTTCACACATTTTTCATAATAAACAATTAATTAATTACAAAGAGAAATTTCCCATGATTTGAAAGGAACACTTAATTTAACATATCAACCTAGCCCATTAATACATCTTTGTTCAGAATTTACCCTCTTAATCAATTGCATGAAAGCACATAATGGTAATAATAATTATTGAAGTAAACGCAAATAATAAATCTAAACTATACAATTTAAATTAACCAAGTAAATCTATTACTTTAATAGACTAAACAATTTCAATTAATGACATGAGTTATTAAACTATTAAACTAACTAGGCAATTTAAAAGAATAGATCTATTATCTTATTAACAAGACTACACAATTTAAATAAAACAAATAAATCTATTAACAAAACTACACAAAATAGAAAAGTAACTCTATTAATTTATTAACAAACTACAAAAAAAAAGAATGTAAATCTATTAATTTATTAACAAAACTACACAATTTAAAAATAAAATAATAAAAGTAAATCTATTAAACCAAAGCTTAAACTAACTTAATTCCTACTAACCCACCTATGAAACTACCTACTAATCTACCCACTAACCATCCTACCCCTATTCCATCACCCTCTCCTTTCCCTTGGCCCATGTGCCAAGTGGGAGGAGTGATGTGGCAAGACAAGGCTGCAACTTGGGAGAATTTCAAATTTGCCAAGGAAAAAAGTTTTCAAAGGAGAAGGATAAATGCAATGAAGATTGAATGGTACGCATGGGCAGCCATGTCATAGTGGGTGGCCCATGGCCCAAGGAGAATGACACCCAACCACTATCAAGGTAAGCATGTCATTTAAGTTTTCATCATTTTTTTTAAACTAAGACCATCAATACCTACGCGAAAGAGGTAAAAGAAAAGAGGGGTGTGGGGCCCACTATAAAAAAAGGTGCATGTTTTAATATTTAATTCTTTTATTTTCCTTCCATTGTTAATTTATAACATAATGATAATGGAGTTACTATTTTAATAAGAGGGTTCACATTAACCAAAGTTAATAGAGAGGTTTATTATCTTAACCCAATATTTAATAGAGGTATCCTAGAAGGAATATTCTCTGTGGTAAAGGGAATTAAATCCTTTGTCCATACATTTTCCAGAGAGCATTTTGGCTCTCAAAAATATGGAAAGTGATTTTTTTTTTCCATCTCCTCTAACAATGCATTTCAATCATTTATTTGTTTTTTTTTTTTAACTTAAATGTATGCAATATATATTCTATTGATGCATTACACTAAGTGAATTATTATAGATTATTTTTGATGAATAGTCCTTTTCTATTAAAAAAATATTAAAGATACATATTCACAAAAAAGGGGCCGGGGGATACAGAAATCACCCCGCAGAGTTCACACGGCTACGCCGGAAGCATAAAACTATTCATAAAAAAAAAACATAATAAGTAGTTGTTAATTACTGTCCAAATTTGATTATTAAAACATTGTTAATATGTTTTCCTCCAAAGATTTGAAATTGCAATAATGAATTCAATGTAAAGTATTGGATCATATTGTGATAGAAATCTAGATTTCAAGGGAGGAGAAAGAACATATTAAATTGAAATTATGCAAGACCAAATTTAAAAAAAAAAACAAGAAATAACTTGCAATTCATTTAAAATTGAGCACATGTTTTTTTATTCATTTTCACAAATGGTTCCATCTTCATTTACAACATTGAAGACTAAAAAATTTAATCCATTCCATTACAAACTTCACCTTCAACATGAAGGAACAATACAAGAAAAGATACTACAATGGAGAAGTCTCTAATATCAAGGCAACAAGAACACCATCCAAGCTCCAATTACAAATGGCTCCAACACAAGGTTCCTCCCAAAATATACAAAAGACAACATGAAACTAACCATGGAGAGCTCACCTCCCATCCTAGGTCTCAAGGAGACCACCCTTGAGCTAGGAGAATTGGTAACCAATGGGTGACATCCACACCATTTTCACAATACAAAATACAATAACAAAACACCCACCCAAGGCTTGCACAATAAGATTCACCTTGAACCCATAATAAGGGGTGAAGGTGGATTTCCATGTAGGAGATTTTCAATGAGCTACATACAAAACCATGCCTTTCCAAGGCTATAATCCACATACACTCTTCTATACATTCTCCTCCTTATCACCCCCAAATCAAGATCAATAACCTTCATTGGCATACAAGGGCCCATACACATTGTATCTTTTCCCTCTTCTCTCCATGAGAAGAGACTCTACACTTACATGGAATCCGACTAAGCCCTTCCCCCATACATGGCCACTTCTTCCCTATCCAAGGGTGAGTAATTCCATTACACCCTTCACAAAACTCCCCCATTCAAACAAGAATAAAATCATAAGCATGAAATCAAATAAAAATCCCATTTCCTTACATCACAACAACACAAAACACATAAATCACATATACAAGAGAATGAAATACATACTACTCTAATTGCAACAAAATAAGAAAGCTTCCATGAAAATGGTGGGGACCAACCTTCACAAGTGTTATGGAAAAATGATGTTTGAGAAGAGCCCAATCCCTTTTTGCTTCCTTCAACCCTCAACCCTAATGTCTCTAAAAGTAGAGAGTGGGTGAAAACCCTCTAACTCCATAAAGGGCCTCTAAAAAGGTCTCCAAATCCTACCCACCCAACAAAATGTTTTTAGAATTGACTCCTAATTCCTTTGGCTATCCTATGTCCCCTATCATAAATGCAAGATTGGAAAGGAGTGTGGGTTTGGGTAAAAGGTCAAGACTCACTCCATTTTCGCAACATGTGAGTAATGGGTTATTAAGAGGATCACCAAGGCCACTACTGGGTTCTAGAAGTGTTATAAATGTTCCTAACCCATACCCCTATCACTAAAGTACTTGGATTTTCCTAAAATTGACCCTTAGGACCTCCTTTTGGCCTCTAGAAGTGACTAGAAAAAAAATTAATTTTGAACAATTTAATTAGGTTCCATTTCCAACCTTAGTAGACATGTCATCACATAAACACATAACAAGTGTCAAGTGACACTGTAAAATAAAATAACACAACATTGACATGTCACTAATTGCACAGAGAAAACACCTAATACATAAATATATTTTATGGTCATAGATAAAATCACTTAACAACGAGGTTTGAATCTCTTTATTAGATTCAACCTTGGCTTTACAGTTTGTACATAGGGTTGGTTACTAATTCTCTGATAATTTCCATGGTACATTTCCTGCACACTAAATTAAACATCAGTAGCTCAATAAAATCACACACACACACACACACACACACACACACACACACACACACACACACACACACACACACACACACACACACACACACATATAAA
>MU225529.1:1235094-1258650 GCA_018584345.1 Thuja plicata
ACACACACACACACACACACACACACACACACACACACACACACACACACACACACACATTTAAATCAAATTGCATAATTAATTGACTAAACATTCTACATTTTCACTTAATAACCTTTTCTCATTTCTGTACTTGATAACTATAACCGATTGCATAACCAAAATCACATAACATATTTTTCCATTGCATTAAAATAATGAAATAATCATCATAATGCATGTGTATACCTAAAGAATCATAAACATCATTGATCAAGTATACAAAAGTAATCATCACATGACATAAATAATACTACTAATGTCTAGTCCATTAGATATAATGTCCCAAAATATCGAATCACAATGTATCAAAATAAGTGTATTAGCTGAGCTATGATGGGTCGGGGTGAGGCCTCAAAAAGAACCACAAGAAGATTGGAGAAAACCATGAAATAAACTACTGGTTTCCAAAAATAATTATAACCCTCATAGAGAGTCATTCCCTATTGAGAATATTAAGCTTATCCATGAAGGAAAACTCCATATTAGTAGAGACCTCCTGAGGGAGTAGCATTATTATTATCATTAACTTCATATTTTTAGAGCACCTGGACATTAAAACAATGAAAACCTCCACCTTTGCATCCCTCCTGCGCTTGGTATATTATCCCTTTTAGATTCCTAATATAGAACCTGCATGGAGACCACTATCTTGTTGACCATATCCTTACCAAATAAAGTAATTTCCTCCATATTCTTCATCATTCTAATATGCTTATCCTAGAGGTCGCCTATGATCATTGCCAATGTATTTTATTACTCTTGAGAAGATACATTATATTTTAATCAAAATTTACTTCATAGAAATTATCCCACTAGTTAATCCTCTTGTCCATTCCTTTCCACAATTCCCTCATTATCTCATACACACCCCCGAAGGCTAATTTTTAGCTTTTGCACTAGTCTTAGTCGAGGCCTCCAACTTAATGATCTTTCCCTCTTCTATATGGATTTGAGCCACTTTCCACTTAATAAAATTATTTCACAAGTTCTAGGTATTTCAAAGCTCACTCACTTCAAAGCTATGGGTTTGATCTAGTAAGGGAGTTAGGTATTTGAAATTGGGGCTCATATACTTTGGCGAAGGCTCAAAATTGTGAGGTATATAATCTTTAGGGGACCCCTCAAGAGAAGATGACTAAGAGTAGCTAAATTATTCAAAGATATCTTCAATGGGTTCTATGAAAATTAAAATTAAAATTTTCCTTTTATTCATGCACCATAGGTTAACATGATAAGGATTTTATTTAGGAGGAGGTGGGATTTTGAGAAAAAAAGAGGAAGGGGATATTATGTGGTTAGGAAAAGGGGCCTAGTTCAATTCAATGATATGAGAGGGATTAGTGATATGGGGGAACAAATTCATAGTTGATTTGAGCATTAAACTATGTTGAGAGACTCTTTGGATTAGACCTTTATGGAGAAGGAAACCATTGAGTTGGGATTACACTATAGTAGCTAATTCAATAAGGGAAGAATGAATCCAAAAAGAAAAAAATCATCTTTCTTAAATACTTGAAGTGATTTAACATATGAAAGAGATGAGAGTGAAACCTTTCAAACCTTTCATCTAGGGTGACATACTGTTGGGTTACCCCATTTTCCATTTTTCATTGACACAATAATTATAGATATGTTGGTAAAACGTCTCACAAATACACCTTTTTGATTTGGTCTTATGTTTCACCAATAGAGACAATTCTAGCCTATGAGAATTTTGTTTTAGATCAATATTGAGTGTACACAGGAAACAATTAATGTATGGTTGACTATTTATACACCTTTTTGTTTGATTACATAGATTTTGGGCCTCAGTCGACATAGACAGGTTGAGCCTACATGGAAGGAATGCACAACGATGTTAGTATATAATCAAGGCGATCTCAATAGTTGTATTTAGTAATGTAATGAAAAGTGATGCGTTGTGTTGTGATTAATGTTGTACATATGTATTGTGATTTGTATATGTAAATTGTTGATGTAATCCTATAAAGTAGAAGATTCATAATTCAATGATAATTGTACTTAGTGAATTTTTGGATGCAAACTTATTAGTTCAATTTTTTTATAATCAACTATTACTACTATTTTGTCTTAGGACAGTGAGCCCAATGGACAATGAGACAACCGACAGTGAGCCAACTGATAGTGAGCCACATTGGTAGTGAGCCACCCTATGTATTACTTAACTAGTTACTTAATACTTGACAGCTAACCATCTCCTTTGGTTTTCCCATCTTGGATATCTAAGATAAAAATGTGGAGTTATGTGTTTCTCTATTGTTTACTTTCTGTATTTTTAATTCCAATAAATTTAAAGTATGTTATGGGGAGATTTACTCATTTTTAAAAATATTTTAAGGGTATACTAATTCACCCCTCCCCTCCTAGTATACCAGATGTTCAAAAATTGGTGTCAGATTTAGCTCCTTAGGAAGAGTCTAATCACTCAAATGAGATCTAGGAGGTTGAACATTTTACATCGACATCCACCATGAATAAGAATGATTTCTTGTGAGTATATGAAGTTGTAGAATTAGTTGAAGATGAGAAAAAAATATTGTGAGAAACCTTAAGATGGAAATGACTTCATCCAAAAATTGAAGGTGAATATGAAGAAGTTAAAATCAAGGCACAAAGAAGTAAAAAATGAGCTTAAGTTAGAAAATGAAACCATCATCGATCTAAGAGCCAAAAGAAAAGAAGATGAAAAGACCAAGAATATTTTGCATAACATAATAAAGAGAAAATTTGATGAATGCAATCAGCTGGAACAAGAAATCAAGTCTCTCAAATCAAATCAAGTAAAAACCAAGAAGAGCAAAGAAAAGGTAAAATCTAACTCAGAGAAGCTAGTTGAGATGTACTGAATAATCAAAGACCTTTGTAAAATAATAAAGGACTTGCATGCAATACTGGTGAATGCTCTCACAACTCAATCAAAGAAAATGATGAACTAATTTTGGTAAGTGAAGATAAGACTGTGCATGATCAAACGGATAAAGGTAAGGCACTGATAAAATGTCAAGTAAGTATGAAACTTTATTATTTTAATAGTTATTCTTTAAATTTTAATAAATTAGGATATAAAGCAATGAATTCTAGAAATAGGTCAAATCAAAATAATATATCTTTTAACAGTAGATGTTTCAACTACTCTATTTATGGTCAGAAGGCAAGTTAATTTAGGAAACCTAATAATGATAGAAATAATTTTATTGGTTATTGTTATGCATGATGGACATAAAGCTAACCAGTGTGGGTCAAGATAGAAGAAGTAGGGCAACTGACGTTTTATTTATACTAAGGTTGGTCACATAGCAAGGTTTTGCAGACCAATTTTTAGTAAGTAGAATAAACTGACAAAGATAATAAATAAAGAAGAGATCAAAGAAGAGATGACAAAAATATGGATAAAGAAGGGTGATGGTAGCTCCAAATTTGGTATAGAGATAGGTTTCGGTAACTAGTAGCCTTGCAGCTGTCAGTCAGGGTGAGAAATTATTTTGTGTCTATCTCCCATCCTAAATAATGTGATTATACCAAATCTAATCCATCATTGAGTTTTCAGTTGAATGAAATGGGAAAGGAATATTCATTCCAAAAAGGGGGTTGTAGTGGGTCTATGGAATAATAAATGCAATTAATGGAATTTTATCCCGAGGTTACACCTATAATACAAATTCTTGGAAGTCATTTTCTCAAAATGTGAAAAATATTTCTAACTATTTAGGAGGAAAGAAAAAAAAAGTGCGAGTTGTGGCTTTCAAAGCGAGTTAGGGTGTTCAACGATTTCAAGGTATTTCTCATTAATTTTTTTTCTTCTAATGACTCCTCAATTTGATCTCATAGTAGTTGATGCTTCCACTAAGCCTTATCTCGAATTTAAGCCATGGCCAAGTTATATATCGACTCAGAATGATATGTCGGGTTTCTTATCACAAATTCCTCCTAGATTGGTTCTTGTAGAAGATGTCAAAATTCATTTCAGATGTAAGCTAGATGAATTTGATCATTTCAAGTTATTTTATTTATGACACAAAGAGTTGGCTACTGAAGATGGGAATGTCAAACCCGAGTTTAGGGTTTTGGTTGAGAAAAGGTTATATAAGCTCAAATATTTCCCTAATGTTTGTGATTATGATGAATGGGTAAGGATGGCGATAATTCTCTTCCATGACACCTTTCTATGGCTAGATGACTATCACTAATTGATGAAGGAAGTTATGAATGTTGTGACTAGTCTAAATGACACTGGTGTAGTACGAAAAATTGAATATTTTAGATGTCTCACAAAGGAAGTTTATGATGGAAGGTCAGTGGCAGTCAACCCAATTCCATAGTCGATCATAAGCTATTCTGTATAAGTTGTTGGAAATAAAGTTGATCATATGAACCAAGAAAATTATATTTTGGCTACTATAATTTTTATAGCTTATGAGATGGTTATATGAGGTCCTGATTATGACTAGTGTGGGCTCATCAAAGATCAATTTATTGAAAGCCTAAAGATGATAAAAACAAGAAATAAAAATATTATGTTTCATTTCGTAACTTTGGATATATGTTTATTGTTCTACTTTTCTAACACTGTACCTAGACATGGACATATTTTGTAGACTAAGAATACTATGGTAGCTCATCAAATCCAGATAAATGGTTAAAAGGAAATCCAAGAAAAATACTGACAAATATGTATGTTTCACTAAAAAATTTGTTGTTCTAGAAAAAAAAATACACAACTGAGATAGGATCCCCAGTTCAGTGATAAAAAATAAAAAGATGATATCACCTTCACCGTGACAACTGAAAATTGTATCATGCAGGATGTGAAACTAAACAATAGTGGGTACAGGTACTTGGATATGAAGTATCTAAAGAATTGGTCAAGAATTATGGAAGGATACTCCTTGAAAGTCCCATAGATACATCTAATAAGATGTTTGGTATTGCTAAAGAAAAATCAATGGAAATTCACAGAAAGAAGATAACTAAAAATGTTCTAAATAATGTGGACAATGTGTTAAAGGAAGCCAAGGAACTTGCTGGTATTACAAAAGAGGAGAAAGCTTTTTTTTTTAAGAGAATCATGTGTATCTTTGTGAGGAATCCTTACAGTAATATTTCAACCTCTACTCATGTGGTGAAGAAAGAGAAAACCAAAAAGGAGAGTCCAACTAAGAAAAGGAATAAGTTTGTGCCTAGTCTAGTTACGACCTAGTCTCATTCTTCTGGAATTTGGAAATGAATCTAATGATGTGAAAAACTCTTAAAGTAACTCATACAAAGATAAATTCAAGATCTATGTAAGGAAAGACAAGAAAGAAAAAGAGGCATGTCGAGTATCCCTTGGTTTTGATCTTTTGGATTCATAAATATTATTTAATATTTTAGCTGATAATGGTAAATGTGAAGTAGGAAATTTATATGGTCATCCCTCCCCTAGATAAAAAGGAACTATTATTGAATTTTTTGTAAAGTATGGAGCTAGGTTAGAAGTAGATATTGATAGTTATGGAAAATAAGTTCTTGAATCTATGTGGAATGAGTTACACAAAATTATAATGGAAGAAAAACTAGTTGATGATGATATTTTCAAAGGAGCACTAGATGAAGGATGTGCAATTGTAGGAACAAAATATATATCATCATTTACTTCAATTACAAAAGGCACACCTGGTAGATCAATAAAAAGGACACACATTCTCATGGCAAGTAAATTAGAAGAAGTTCCATTAATCAAGATTTGATTACCAAGTTGACCACCTTAGTTGGCCAATTGAATATGCTTTCACATGATAACACCATGGGTCCTTCCACATCTCTCTATTCACCAAGGAAAGAAATGTCATTTCTTAATTCAATGATAAATATGTATATAACTTGGATCAAAATCCTCCAGTTATAGAGCTTTCTCACTCTTTGGTTACAAATTTCACACTAGAAGGTGCATTTATGGTTATTGAAGGGATTCAAGAAGAAAAAGTGGAAGATGTTAGAGAAAAATAAAAATAAGTAGGGAAAATAAAAGAATGCAATGAAGCAATTAGTATAGAGGAATCAGAAAAGTACATTGATATTGTTAGATCAGAAGAGAAGTCTGAAACTGAAAAGGAAGAGGAGGTAAAAAAGGAAAAGGAAAAGGAAACTAAAGAGAAAGAGGAAGGAAAATAAGATTAAGAAAGGAGAATAGATGAAGAAAGAAAAGGTGATATTTTCTCTAAGTTAGTTACTATCGATAGTATTGTACAAATTAATTTAGAAAATAGTGTAGAGAAAGAACCTAATATTTATGTCATGAACCAAAAACAGGAAAATGACACTAGTTCCAATAAGTTTCTAAGGAATTTCATTCATTCATCTCTTCTGATACAACTGGCCACCACTTCCACACTATATATAGATTTCAATAAGGTTACCCCCAGGAAAAATTTCATGTTAAGTAATTTTATTATAGTTTATGCTTAGGAAGAAATGTTGAGAGAGTTATAAGAAAGAGAAGAAATTATTATCGAAACTATTTCAGCTCTTCAGAGCATTGTTCCATCATGTAAAATTGATTCGTCATGTAAAATAAAGGATAAATGTAAAACACTTGTAAATGCAGTTAAAGAATTAAGAGTGTTTGTAGATAGTAAGATCCATATGAGAGAAGAAGAGACCAAACAATTGATAATCTTGTATCATAAGAAAAGAATCTAGAAAATACTTTACAGATCTATAGTCTCTTATTCAGTACAAGGAATAATTAATTAAAGATGAAAAATTTCTATTTGATTACACCTTGCAATACCCTGATGCCACAAAGAATATCAAGAAAGAAATGGACACCATTGAATTATCCATCAAAAATTCATACAAATCATACATGATATGAGAATATATAGATGGCTCTAATAGAACATCCTTGGAGAAGGAGAACAAGAAATTATTCACTCTACAATAGAAGAAAGAGAACATTATTGTTCCCTTGGGAAATATTTAGGACATGTGTGCTCCATGTACCTCCTCTCTCAGTTATGCAATTCTCTCACCCCAACAACTTGCTTTGACTAATCTAGTGTCTATTGACGATGGGGAGGATATTCTTTCAAACATTCATGTTCATATCTATATTATCACATAGGCTATCACTGAATCAAATACCACCAAAGATAAGTGGATTTATAAGCTTGATAAGTTGAAGTTACTTGAGTGCATTAAGTCCAATAGTGCCTAAGTCAGTAAGTTGTGTTATGGCCCATTTTTTATTGATGCCAAAATGAGGGGTAGAAATAACAAAACAAATAAAACAAAAATGTTTCTACAAAATGTTTTTGAAAATGATTTTGAAAAAGAAAGAGAAGAAGATAGAATGAGGATTGTCTCTCTCAAGATGAGTTTTTGTGATTTTTCAATGTTGGTCGAAAGTTTTTGCTAGTCTTCATAATTTTGGAGTTTATTTTATGGTTTTACTTGTGGAGGTTTTATGAAGTTTTGGCTTTCCATAATTTTTGGTTTTCCATCAATGACAAAGGGGGTGATTATTAGGTTACCCCATTTTTTGATTATCATTAATGACATCATTCAGGATATGTCAGGACGACCTCTTACCGATACACCTTTATGATTCGGTCATATGTTTTACCGACATTGAGAATAATGGTACATGAGAATTTTAGTTTAGACCCATAATGAGCATACACATGAAATTTTTTTGGTATGGTAAACTATCGCTACATGTGTCTATTTGATTACACATTTTTTGGGTTGAGCCGACACAAAAAAAGTTTAGATGACATGGAAGGGATACATAAAAATGAAAATATATAATCAAGGGGACCTTAGCAATTGTATTTAGTAATGTAATGAAAAGTGATACAATAAGTTATGATTGATGTTGTATATATTTATTATGATCTATATATGCCAGATGTTAATGTAATCCTATAAAATGTAATTCACTGAGAAATGTACTCAGTGAGTTCATAGATGCACAATTATCAACTCGATTTTGTATAATCAACTATTATTTCTATTTTGTATTAGGGAAATGAGCCAATTAGCAGTGATCCACACTGGCAGTCAGTTACCCTATGTATTATGTAATTGATTACTTAATACTCGAGAGTTACCCTCTCCATGATTTTTCCCATCTTGGGTTTCCACAATAGAAAATCTGGTGTTATGTGTTGTTTTTACTTTCAGTAGTTTTATTTCTAGAAAATTTAAAGTATGTTATGTGGATAGTTACTCAAATGTTTTTAATATTTTAACAGTATACTAATTCACCTCCCCTGGAAGTATACTAGATGTTTAACACATATCTCATGTGTACCTTTTCCATGTCCTTCTATTAACTAGGGATATGCTCATGGATAAATTCATTCTGTAGGTGGGTGATCTTCTTGTTGTGAATGTGATTCTTTTTGTCTTTTATGGTTATCAATGATGTCAATATATCTACCTAGTTGATGAGGTTCATTTTGTGGTAGACTAATCGTTCAGGTTGATGAGGATTTCAACTCAAGTTCAATGCACACTAAATGGAATTCTATAATGATCTATCTTTAGTTTTTTTTTTCTTGTTCACATTCATGTTGTTACATGCTGAGATTTAATCTTTTGGGTCAAGACTGATATGATATAAATTGATGTGTTTCAGAGTGTTCATTGGATTTCTAGCGTGTATTTTCCTATTTTTTATCTCTAGATGTCATGAATAATGTGTAGCATGTTGATTTGATAAGGGATATTAGGTGTGGCCCACTTGTCATTCCTCAACACCGTGAGAATGACCATGTGTGACATATTTCAAATTTTGTTAGACCAAATTGGATGTTTTATGATGACATTAATTGGTATATGTAGAAGATGATCTTGTTCAATGGAAAGATGTAGGTATGTATACGAGTGTGTGTTACCAAAGGAAATATCCTAGTGCTTGTTACTTCAATGGTGGATTTATTATTATTAGTACGCTTTTGGTTCAACTGAGCTAGGTTTTGTAGGTAGTGAGCCTCTTCTATGTGTAGTTAGCCATTTTTCTGTTAGCTGAGATAACTAATTTGTATACAAGGTAGTTAGCCCAACCAGCAGTGAACCTACTAGTAGTGATCCTTACCTGCAGTGAGAAATGTACAAATCACCTTAACCAATGTCCCCTTAACAAGTGCTTTATACTTGAGAATAGTTCTCCTTGGTTTTTTTTCACCATGAGTTTCCATGTAAAAATATGGTGTTCATTGTGCATGGTGTTTCTTTTGTGCTTTCATGATTATTGATGTTTTAATTATTAGTTTGAATTAATATTTCTACTAATATAGGTAAAGTTTAAAAATATATATCTAAATAAATGATCTACCTCCCTCTTACTTATTCAACTTGTTCAATGATTGTTATCAAAGATTTTGTTACTCAGTATAGAGCTTAACCACTTGAGGTAGATCCAAAGGCACGCAAATTGAACATCCCTATATTTGATGGATCTAGCTACAGTACCTAGAAATAATAGTTGAGGAGTTACATAATTTTTATGGGTTTCAATACTTGGAAAGATGTGGAGAATAAGTATGTTGAACTGAAAAAAGTGAATGGACCTTCTACTCCTTGTAAGTTTTTCATCTTGTGAAGAAAATAAAACGGAAAGGCATCATTTATTTAGTGCTTTATCAAAAACTAATCTTTCAAAAGTAATTTCAATAAAAGCTACTTATAAAGTTTGGGAATAGATGAAAGAGATTTATGAAGAAAATGACAGAGTTAAGATATCAAAGAAGTCAGTTGCTAAGTGTAAATATGAAAATGTGATGATGGATGAAAGTGAAGATATAAAAAATTATTTTTAGAAGATTGACAATGTAGTAAATGGGGTCAGGAATCAAGGAGGTACCTTGATAGATGAAGACAGTATGAAGAAGATTTTGATGACTTTACAAGAGAGTTATAGTTATAATATTTATGCTATTGAAGAGATTTATGATCTAAAGAAGTTTACCTAAGAGAAAATATTTGGCACTTTGACCGCATTTGAGATGAGGGAGATCAGAAAAGATAAGGAGAAATTTGAGACAAATTTTAAAGCCACAAAGATACAATATAATCTGGATGATACAATTTAAGATGTGCTGGAAGAAAAATTTACTAGAAATATCAAGAAAGGCACTAGAAAATACAAAGGTATGTTACCTCTTAAATGCTTTAGATGTGCACATATTTTTCATATTGCTTCTAGGTGTCCAAAAAAGGGACAAAAACAAAATTTTAAGAGATTTAACAAGAAAGATTATGATTTCAATTATAATGCTAGTATATCAGATGATGAATCAAAAGATGAGGATTGTTTGTTCTTAGCAGAGGAAGATGAACCTAGATTTGATATCTCTAACATTTTTCTATGACCCGATGAACTTAATGCCTTATATGTTAGAAAAAATAAAGATGAATGGTTGATTGATAGTAGTTGTTTAGACCACATAAATTCTGACAAGAGTAAGTTTGTAAAACTTGAATAATATGATGGTGGAACCATTAGATTTGGCGATAATTAAAATGAATATATTGTTGAATTTTTTTCTATTTCTTTTGATGGGAAGCATAAAACTGATAATATTTATTATGTGAAGGGTTTATATCATAATCTTTTGAGTGTTGGATAGATGTACATAAATGACTACAATGTTGTGTTTTAAGATAAAAATTGTGAGATCTGAAAGAAGTCTAGAACTATTATTGTTGATGGAAGAAGGACATTGGAAAATATGTATCAAATAGAAGGAGCTACAGAGAAATGATTCATATCAAAAAATGATGATAACTAGTTCTAGCACTAGAGAATGTGTCACATAAAATTTGATAATTTGGTGAGATAAGTTTGACCTATGTTGTGAGAGTCTAACCAAGACTAACCAAACCAGACAATATTATTTGCAAAAGGTGTGAAGAAGGGGTGCATAAAAGAGAATTATTCAAAGGAAAGTAACAATCTTGTATGAGCTTGTTGGATATTGTGCATACAAATTTATGTGTTCCACTAAATCAAAGAGACTATAAGGTAATAAATATTTCATGCTTTTGGTTGATGAGTATTCAAGATTTACTTGCTTGGAATTCTTAAGAGAAAATTTAGAAGCATTAGATAAATTCAAGATATTCAAAGAAACAGTTTAAAATGAAAGTGATAGAAAAATCAAGTGCTTGAGGTCTGATAGAGGAGGAGAGTTTATGTCTGATGATTTTAACAACTTCTTTGAGAAATATGTCATTAAAAGATAGTTATTTGGAAGCCAAAACAATCATCAAGGATGTAGATTTAATGAATATCTATTAGAGAGACACTACACACATTGTAGTATACACTCTCAATAGAGTAATTTTCAAAAAAAGGTATGGAAAACATTCAATGAGTTATGGCATGGAAGATCACCGACAGTGAAGTATTTCAAAAAATTTGCAAGTAAATGCTACATTCAAAGAGGTAAAGATAATCTTGGGAAGTTTGACAACAAAGTTGATGCATGTATATTTGTGGGATATTCTATAAGGAGAAAAGTACACCGGTGTTACAACAAGGGACTTCACAAAATGGTTAAAAGTGTGAATGTGAAAGTTGACAAAGATATCCAAACAATTCCTTAAAAGTTCATTGAATATGAATCTGAATCAAAGGAAAGAGGAAAAGAAGACCATGAGAGAAGTAGAAGAAACAAAGGAGGCTTAAAAATATACAACTAAGACACCAAGGTATGTATACAAAAGTCACTCAGAAAATAATATTATAAGTGATAAGAATAAATTAGTGATCACAAGAAGTAGAGCCGCTGAAAAACAAGTGCTATTGTGTTAAGTTTCAAAATTGGATAAGAATTGGATAAAAAAAATGAGAGAAGAACTTGATCAAATCGAGAAAAATAAGACCTGGGAATTTATGCCTAAAGTGGGTGTTCTAAAGCAAGATGGATGGGAATGGAAAGGTGATAACAAAAAAAAAAAATAAAATTGAAAATTTTATACTTAGATCGAGGGCATCGATTTTGAAGATGGATGTAAAAGAGACATTCTTAAATGGAGAACTGAAAGAACTCTACTTTTAGTAACAGGAAGGTTTTAGGTCAGAAAGTGATCTGGATTTTGTTTGGAAATTTAATAAGGCACTATATAGATTGAAGTAGTCACCTATGGCATGGTATGATAGATTAGACAAATATTTGATTGGACAATAATTTAAGAAGTGATCTACTAATAGTAATTTGTACTATAAGATGATTTCAGATTAGATTTTGATTCTTATAGTCTAGTTGATGACATGTGTAGAATTTTTTTTGACAAAATGCAGAAGGAATTTGAAATGTCTATGGTTGGTCATTTTTTTTTTATTTCTTGGATTTTAAGTAAATTAGAATAGTAAAACAATTTTCATTTCTCAATCTAAGAAAGTCAAATAATTATTGAAAAGATTTGGATTGTAGAATTCTAAACAAGTATGTACACCTCTTGTTAGTGAATGCAAGTTAAAAAAGAAGATGATTCAAAAATGAATGATTATAGTAAATACAAGTCAATCATTGGAGGATTATTATATTTGACTACTACTAGACCAAACATTATGTATGTTGTTTGTTTGGCATTCCAATTTCAGCACGAATTGAAGGAATCACATGTTGTTGCAGTGAAAAGGATTTTCAAATACTTGAAAGGAACATAAGATTTTGACCTACGGTACTCTAAGGACTTATAATTTACTATGAAAACTTATATTGACATGGATTTGGCCGATTGCATTGATAACTAGAGAAGTAAAAGTGGTGGAGTTTATCGTCTTGGCTCGCAGTTGGTTGCATGGTCAAGTAAGAAACAAGATTAAGTTTCATTATCTACTACTAAAGGTGAATGTATTGCAACATTTTCATGTTGTACTCTGGTTCTTTAGATGAAAAAAACATTGAAGGATATTGACATATCATTTGATGATTCAACATTATTTATGTGTGATAATGTCCATGCTATAAACATTTCTAAGAATCTAGTTCAACATTATTAAACAAAACATATAGTAATTAGCTATCGCTTCTTGAGGGAGAAGGTATTGGAAAATGAGGTGAAGCCTGAATATGTAACTAAAAATGAGAATATTGTAGATATTTTCATCAAACCATTATGCAAGGACACATTTGAGTATCTCAGGAGTAAGTCTGGGGTCCTACCCCTTTCTGGTCCAAACTAAATGCACCAGGGTGTGCATTGGTCTAGTGCATTGTGTGCTTATTTATTTTATGGATCAATTCTTGGTGGAATATTCCTAGGGGGAGTGTTTGGATGATATCATATTTGGATACTATTCATGGTGTTGAAATTCATGTTTTGTCACCAATGTCAACATATGTTTTTGTGAAGAAAACAGACTGGTTATTTGAAAAAAAAAAGTGTACAGACACTGTACAAATGTTTCAGAAGGATTGAAGATAGAGATATGGAGACATATGTATAACTAAATTATTCCTAAGGTCTCTTGAATTGAGGTTACATATTGGTGATATTATAGATAATTTAGTGAAGACTGGTTTCTGGACTATGACAGTAATGCTTGATAGAAAAGGTCTCTGTATTTTGTGTATATCTTATAGATGAACATGTTTAAGAATATGTAAGCTTATGTGATAAATGAAGACACATTGAATAATATTTTTTACTGATCGATAGTTCTGAAAGTACTGTGACATCATCTATGGCGTGTATTATGGAGACCTATTTTGGTGGCCAACTTCAAACATGTAGTGTGTAATATGAATTGTGAGCATGGATTGTGGATCTTGGAGTATAAATGATGGATTGTAATTGATGTTTACTTGTTATAGGTACCATAAATATCTTAGAAAGGGGTTAAATAAATATTTGTATACTGGGAAAGCCTAATTGGATGACCTAATTAATTGTTTGTGCATTTGGGAAAGCTTAATTGGCCGACCTAATGAATTATTGTAATAAGGTATATATGTGTGATCTTTTATTTTTGAAAGATGTGGTAGATATTAAAAGGGCTAGAGATGTGTAAGATGTGAGGTTTGTTTTTTCGTTGGATGTAGAGCAGAGTTTGTGATAAGAATACTTCATTGGAACTAACCAAGCAAAGTCAGTTGCTATTAGACAGTTCACTGGATTGTATATTTCTTATATACACTTGTTCTGATTGTGAATCCTTGAGGATGGCTTTAACCTTCTTTGGGTAGTGTTCCTAGGTAGTGAGCCTACTAATTTTCTTGACTCCTAATAGGGTGTGTCTTCTTACAGGGATTATGTTTTGTAATATTGTTATAAGATCCTAATAGGGATAAATCCTTTAACATGGATACTATACTCTCAGTACATTATTTGTGGGTGCTAATTCCCATAGGGGTTTTATCTTTAACAAGGTTTCCTTGACAACAAGTATTGTGTTATTGTGTTGGCATTTACTATGTTATCATTTGAATTGCATTTTTTATTTATAAAAGTATAAAGTTTAATAATCTATATCACAACTGATTCACCCCCCTCTCAGTTGTGTTTGTGGACTATTATTCCTAACAATTTGTATTAGATCTACTGGTCCTCAGAGAGAAATATTAATATCTTGAGGTGATCCTGAAGATGACTTACTACAGTAAGGATAGTCTAAAATTAGATCCTGAAAATGTTGACAGTTGGAAGAATAAGATGAGAACACATTTTCTATGTTTGAGAATTGACTACTAGATGATCATGAAAAAGAATGAAAAGATAGCGACTGGGAATGAATTAGAGAAAGGTACTGAAGATGATAAGAAGCTATTTTCATGTAATATGGTTGCAAGGGAATCATTAATCAACACACTTTTTGAAGGTGAATTCACATAAGTAAAAGAATTGGACTCTGCACATGTGATTTAGACAAGATTGGAGGCACTGTATGAAGGAGATACATTTAAAAAATCTGCAAAATTACAAATCTAGAAGATAAATATGGAATCAATGAAAATGAGAGAAGATGAGAACATTAGGGAATATGGATAGAGAATTACTGAAGTGGTTACTGACATTAGAAACTCAGGAGGTACTTATAGTGAGGAAGAAGTGATTGTGAAGATTCTTAGATCTCTGACACTTGCATATAGAACTAAAGTACAAGATATAGAGGAGATTATACCTTTGACACTGAACTTCACTAGAGATATGTTGATTGGAAAGCTAACTAATTTTGAGGCCACAGAATTGGGACATTCTTTACCTAAAGTTGAGTCAACATTCAAGGCAACCGTGCATAGAAACAAAAAGACCTTATCTAGAATTGCGAGCGCAAGAAATAGTAACTTGAGAGAAGATTTTCGAGACTATGCTGATGAGAGGGAACATATGCATGAGGAAGAAAGAAATCTAGATGAAGTGGTAGCATTGATTGCTAGAAGAGAAAAGAGAGGTAAGGGTAAATTTCAAGGAAAATTACCTTTGAAATGTTTTTCATGCAACAAGATTGGTCATTTTGCATCTCGATGTCCTACAAGGGTTCCTAAGCATAAAAAAAAGTTTTACAAATAAAAGTATCCTAAAGAAAAGGAATTTTATTATGCTAGTGAGGGTTTTTCTGATGATGATGGTGACTATGATGAAATTGGATTTTTTTCTGTAAAGGATGATGAACCTATACATGAAGAAAAAGCCTTTGTATCTCATGTTGAAAAGAAATCTGAATGGGTTATAGACAGAGATTGTTCACATGATACATGACTATAGATAAAAAATAAATTTGTGAGCCTCAAAAGATATGATGGTGGTCATATTAGATTTGGTGAAAATACTCCTAAGCTTATCATTGGTGTTGGATCTATTTCTCGAGATGGAAAGACTAATACTAACAATGTATTACTTGTTGATGGACTTAAGCATAATCTATTGAGTGTTGGGAAATTAGTGGATAGAGGCTATCAATTGAAATTCATTGATGGGAAATGATCTATCAGAAGTAAATCAGGAGATTTGATCACATATTTGAGAGAGAAATATGAAGCATTTAACAAATTCAAGTTATTTAAAGCAAAAGTTGATAATGAATTTGGTTTGAAGGTAAAATGTTTGAGAGCAAATAGAGGTGGAGAATTTACATTAGATTTATTTAATACCTACTGTGAAGAACATAGAATATATAGACATACATCAACTCCTAGGACACCACAACAAAATGAGATAGAAGAGCAAAGAAAAAAACTATATTAGATGCTCCAAGGACTGTGATGTTGGAAGGAAATGTGTCACATGTTCATTGGAGAAATTTTTTTGGTAATTGTGTGTACACCCTGAACAAAATTCAGATCAGAGAAGGTAAAAATAAGACTCCTTATGAATTATGGTTTGATTATACACCTACTGTAAAATATTTTAGAATATATGGAAGTAAATGTTATATCAAAAGAGATTATGAGATAGGGAAGTTTGATGCTAGAATTGATGATGGAATCTTTCTTGGTTATTCTACTAAGAGAAAAGCATATAAATGTTTCAATTTGAGATTGAGGAAGTTGATTGAAAGAGCCAATGTGAGGATATATGAAAATTTTCAGATTCAGGAAAAAATATATGACTGTGGTCAGATTACAGAGATGAAAGAGGTCACTGCTAAACCTAAAGAACCTTTAATGGTTGATAAATATATTGAACATGAATTAATTGAGACTATTGAGACTCCTAAGACTCCAAGGTATGTTAAGAAGAAACATCCTAAAGATCAAATTATTGGTTATGCAAGTAAAGGTATGATGACTAGATCTAGAACTAGAGAATAAATTTGTTTGATTTCTCAAGTTGAACCAAAAAATAATGATGAAGCATGTAGAGATGAATCATGGACTAAAGCTATGAAAGAAGAACTTGAATTGATAAAGAAAAACAATACTTGAGAATTGCTTCCAAGATCTAAAAACAAAAATGTGATAGGAAATAAATGGGTTTTCAAAAATAGGATGGATGAGGAAGGAACAGTGGTAAGAAATAAGGCTAGATTGGTGTGTAAAGGCTACTTGCAACAAGAAGGCATATACTATGAAGAAACATTTTCTCTTGTTGCTAGGTTGGAAGCTGTGAGATTATTTCTTGCTTATGTTGCACATGAAAACTTTAAAGTATATCAGATGGATGTGAAATCAACATTCTTGAATGGAGATCTGGAAGAAGTATACATTGAGAAACCTAATGGATTTCCTTTGACAGGTGATGAAGACATGGTTTGTAAGTTGAAGAAAGCATTGTACGGATTGAAAAAAGCATCGAGAGTATGGTATGCAAGACTGGACAAGTATCTACTTTGTCTTGGTTTAAGAAAAAAGTAATGCATACAGTAATTTATATTTAAGAACTGATGAAGATGGAATTCTAATCATAGATGTTTTTGTTGATGATATGATTTTTTGAGGCAATGATAAGATGAGTAAGAAGTTCTCTAAAGAAATGGAAAATGAATTTGAGATGTCAATGATTGGTGAAATTAAATTATTTCTTGGTTTTCAAATAAATCAGAGTAAGAATGACATTTTTATATCTCAGACCAAGTATCTTAAGGAAATGTTGAAGAATTTTGGAATGGAATATTGTAAACCTATTGGAAAACCTATGGTGACCAGTTACAAACTGACTAGTAATGATGAGACTAAAAGTATTTTTCAGACAAAGTACAGATCTATGATTGGTGGTCTACAATATCTAGCTCACACTAGACTAGATATTACCAATGAAGTTGGAATTGTGGAAAGATATTAGACAGATCCTAAAGAGACACACCTTCCTACTATGAAAATAATTTTTAGATACTTGAAATGAACAATAGAATATGGAATATGGTATGAAAAATCAGATGACTTTATTTTGCAGGCTTATACTGATGTTGATTGGGCAGGTAACGTGGATGATAGAAAGAGCACAAGTGGTGGTGCATTTTTCCTTGGGAAAAAACTGGTTCTTTGGTTAAGTAAGAAGCATGATTGTATTGCTCAATCTAAGTACTAAATCAAAGTATGTTACTGTTGCGATAAATTGCACACAAGTTGTTTGGATGAAACAAATGTTGAAGGACATTGGAATAATTTTTGAAGAGCGATTCGTTATCCATTGTGATAACACTAGCATAGTGAATATGTCAAAGAATCCTATAATGCATTCAAAGACTATACAGATTTCTATTAAGTATCATTTCTTGAGTGAGAGGGTAGTAGAGAAAGAGATTAGACTAGAATATATTAGCGCAAAGGAACAGATAGAAAATATGTTTACAAAACCTTTGCAAAAAGATGCTTTTGAATATCTCAAAAGCATGCTTGGGGTGAGAGCCCCTCTTAGTGATAATTAATAGATGTAGACACACATCAATCCAGTGGCTTTCAGATCTATATCATTGTGTGGACTTGATGTATGGATCTACTCCTTAGGGGGAGTGATCACAAGAACACTATGGAGCACATTTGGGTGATTTTTCACCTGGCTGTTAAACATGAAGATTTAAAAAATCTGCACCTTACAGAAGATGAAAGATGAGTTATGACACCCTTTTCCATTGATGCCAAAAGGGGAAAGATACTATGTGAAAATCCATACTATTTTGGGGAGATTTTTTGTTGAGGATATTGAGAAGATTGTATTGAGAGAGAGTACTTTTTGGGTTGATGGATTTTCCCATATGTTTCCATCAATGCAAAAGCGGGGATTGTTGGATGATATCAGATTTGGATACTATTCATGTTGTTGACATTTATGTTTTGTCACTGATGTCAATATATGTTTCTATGAAGGGAACATACTGGTTATTTGACTGACAGAAGTGTATGGACACTGTACAGATGTTTCAGAATGATCGAAGATAGGGATATGGATTAAAATGTGTAATTACCTTATTCCTAAGGTTTCTTGACTTGAGGTTATATATTGGTGATGTTATAGATAATTTAGTGAAGAATGGTTTCTGGACTGTGACAGCAATGCTTGACAGAGCATGTCTTTGTATTTTGCATATATCTTATAGATGAAGATGTTTCAGCATACGAATAATTTTTATTTTTGATAGATAGTTGTGAAAGTGCTAGTGACGTTAGTTGTGGTGTGTATTCTAGACGAGACCTATTTTGGTGGCCAACTTCAGACATGTAGCATGTATTATGAATTGTGAGCGTGGATTGCAGATCTTGGAGTATAATTGATGGATTGTAATAGATGTTTACTTTTTATAGGTACCGTGTGTATCTTAGCAAGGGGTTTAACAAATATTTTTATATTGGGAAATCCTAATTGGTCGACCTAATTAATTGTTTGTGCATTTGGGAAAGCTTAATTGGCTGATGTAATGAATTACTATAATATATGTGTTATATTTTCTTTTGGAAAGATGTGGTAGAGATTAAAAGGGGCAAAGAAGTGTAAGCTGCGAGGCTTTTTTTGCTGCTAGATGTAGAGAAGAGTTTGTGATAAGAATACTTCATTGGAACTGACCAAGCAAAGACAGCTTCTATCAGACAGTTCACTGGATTGTATATTTCTTATATACACGTATTCAGATTATGAATCCTCAAGGGTGACTTTAACCTTCTTTGGGAAATGTGCCTGGGTAGTGAGCTGACTACTTTTATTGTCACCTAAGAGGGTTTGTCTTCTAACACAGACTATGTGCTACAATATTTTAATAAGCTCCTAACATGGATAAATCCTTTAACAGGGATACTATACTCTCAGTACATTATTTATGGGTGCTAGTTCCAACAGGTGTTTTAGCTTTAACAGGTTTTCCTTGACAACAAGTATGGTGTTATTGTATTTGCATTTACTGTGTTATCATTTACATTGCAATTTTGATTTATAAAAGTATAAATTTTAATACTCTATATCACAACTGATTCACCCCCCCTCTCAGTTATGTTTGTGGATTGTTATTCCTAACAGAGTGGAGTGAGTTTCTCACAAGGGATTTTTTCGATTTGTCATTGTTGTCAAATGGGGAGAAGAACAAAAGTATTTATGTTGACAGCTTAAGTTTTTTTATTTGTTTTGGATGCATATATTCATCAATGATAAAGGGGGAGATTGTTATCAATGTGATTGTTTTTTCAATTGATGTCAACATATCTACCTAGTTTATGAGGTCCAGTTTTTGGCATATCAATATTTTAGGTTGATGAGGATTTTTTCTCCGGTTGAATGTGCATGGAGGGAATTCTATAATGATCTATATTTTTCTTTGTTTTTCATGTTCCTATTTATATTGCTATATGCTAATATTTAATCTTTTGGGTCCAAATCGATTTGATATTAGTTGATGTGTTTTGGAGTGACAACTGGATTTGTAACATGTATTCTCCCATTCATCACCTATGAATGTCATGAAGAATGTGTAGAACATTGATTTGAGTGAGGAGATTTTGTGTGGTCCATTTTTCATTCCTTACCACATTGATAATGACCTAGTGTGGGCTATTTTAAATTTTTTTAGGCCTACTTGGATGTTCTATGACGACATGAATTAGTGTATGTAGAAGATGATCTTCTTTAATGAAAATATTTATGTATGAGAGAGTGAAAGGAAGGAATATAACTTAGAAGATCTTACTCTTTATGTAATCATGTGTTACTGAAGGAAGTATCCTAGTGTTTGTTACTTTAGTGGTGGATTTATTGATATAAGTACTCTTTTGGTAATGAGCTGGTCTCATTAGATAGTGAGCCCTTGTATTTGTAGTTAGCCATATTTTTTTTAGCTGAGATAGCTAATTTGTATCTAGGGAACTTAGCCTGACTGATAGTGATCCTACCAAAAGTGAGCCTTACCTATAGTGAGCATTGTACAAATCACCTTAACTATTTTCACCTTAACTGGTGATTTATACTTGAGAATATTTCTCCGTGGTTTTTCCCACCTCTAGTTTCTACATGAAAATATGGTGTTCATTGTGCATGGTATTAATTTTTTTCTTTCATCATTGTCGATGTTTTAATTACCTATTTTAATTAATCTTTCTACCAATAGAGTTAAATTTTAAAAATATATTGGAATAACTAACTCAACTCCCCCTTTAGTTATTTTACATTTTCAACACTTCTTTCCTTTCTTGAATAATTTCTTGAAATCATCCTGGTAATTACCTTTGGTCTTCCTCTGGAAGAAAACTAGTTGAATAGGAAGATCAATAGTAGCAGTAGTAAGCTCCACAATCACATTGAAAAAGAACCTTCTAACATCCACTCTTCCATCATTCCAAGAAAGAGTAAAATTATTATTATGAGAAGGGTCATGGCTCAACATCATGTCAATATAGGAATAAAAATTCCCCCATTCAAAAATGAACCATAAAAACTATTATTGTTGTGGGAACTACAATCATTAGGTTCTGCATAAATTAAATCATCATTCATGGTAGTTGAGAGAGATATAGTAGAATAAAATTTTACCAAAAGAGACAAATTTATCTTAATTAGGTTGGAATACAAAATGAGAAGCTAGGTAAACTTGTCATACATGATTTCCATACTTACGAAGGAAGGAAAGTAATTTTGAAACAAGTGGAAATAATGATAGTTATAGTAAATAATAAAGAAAACCATTAAAAAATAGATACACATGAAATATTTTCCAACAATATAAATAATGAGAGATATTCAATATTTATAAATCATTGCAAACACAACTAAACCAAGAGACTGTACAGTATGGACTAGACCTTTAGGTGTTTAAAAAATGGACCCAAATCTACCAACTTGCTAGCTAAAAGATTCCCCTCATTTTCACTGAGATAAGTGGTTCTATTGTAGGCAAGATAAATTACAAAAATATTTGAAGATGATATTTCTCATGGTCTAGCCTCAAGATTCCTAATCTCTCAACATATGATGACAATTTTAGAGTCACCTTTAATAATAATTTTCTTTATTTTTTTCTCCTTTGCCAACAAAATTTCATGATGTGCTATAACGACCTCGGTAAAATTTGATTTATGTAAAAATAAGTTAATCAAGTAGGCAAGAATTGGTCTACATTTTTTGTCTCTTATGATTCCTTGACCCCTGTTGCTTGACCTAGATTATAACATAGAAGAATTGTCAAAATTTTAATTTTAGTCAACCAGTGTGAAGGGGTAGAGGGAAATCCTATTTTAATTTACTCTTAGAGATAGATTTTTATTTATTTTATGGTTGAATTTAGTTTAAGTTTATGGTTTTCTTTTTTAAGATTTAGGGTTAGGGTTCAATTTGATTTTTGGTCAAGACTAAAATTAAATTTGGTTTAGGGTTAGTGTTCAATTTGGTAAACCATTAAAGTTATGATTTAATTTTATTTGATATTTGGATTTAATTTTTGTTAGGGTTTGACAGAACCGAAACAATATAAGAATAAACATTTATACACAGAAATAATAGAAGAAAGAAACTAAACACATATAACACACAGATTTAATGTGGTTCACCCAAAACCTGGGCTACGTCCACCTACAAGGCCGTCCAACCTTTCTTATTATCCAAACAAAATGTACACAACCTTACAATGCATTATACATCTCAAATGCTTATAACATGCATTTTAGGGAAACCTCTAAAATCAACCATTTGTCACCATAATATCAACACCTACTACATGATCAATTGCCACAATATCAACAATCTCCTACTTGGAGACTGGAACCAAACAACAATGTAGTATGTGCAACTCCCACTAGATAAAAGACCTTGCTGTGTATTAACCACACGATCATCACTCAAAAAGCCCAATAGAAGTTGAGCAAGAAACCAGTTTCTCCTTGGGTACTTCATTCGTGAACATGTCTGCAGGATTTTCACTTGTGTGAATCTTTTCAAGCAATAATTGGCCATCCTCCAAAATAGACCTTATAAAATGGTATCTAAGCTGTATGTGATTTTTCCTTGAATGAAAAGAAGAATTCTTTGCAAGATGAATGACAGTCTGGCTATCACTATACAATGGGCGATCTTCCTGCGTCTGACCCAATTCCTCCAGAAAACATTGTAACCAAATAATCTCCTTGCTAGCTTCCGTAGCAGCTACATACTCAGCTTTAGTAGTTGAAAGTGCATTAACTTTCTACAATCTAGAAATCCAACTGACTGCAGTACCCCCTACAATGAAAACATACCCTTTAGTACTCCTCCTTGTATCAATATCTCCTGCCAGATTAGAGTCAACAAATCCACTCAGAGCATAACTGGATCCTATTAAACATAATGCCTTTGTAGTAGTTCCTCTCAAATATTGAAGAATCCATTTGACAACATTCCAATTTTCCATACCCAGATTTCTCATATACCTACTGACAACTCCCACTACATGAGCAATATTTGGCTGTGTGCATACCATTGCATACATCAGAATGCCAATAGCTGATGAATATGAGATGCTAGACATTTTATCTACCTCTACTTGTGCCTTTGGGCACATTTCCTTAGTCAATTTGAAATGACTAGCCAAAGGTGTACTGACTGCTTTTGCATCCTACATATTGAATCTTTTCAACACCTTCTTTATATACTCACTTTGGGACAAATTCA
>MU225529.1:1259024-1281546 GCA_018584345.1 Thuja plicata
AGTCATTTTTACAACAGGGGAGAATATTTCATCAAAATCTATACCCTTTTTCTGTGCAAAACCTTTTACCACAAGTCTAGCCTTATACCTCTTCTTTCCTTCATCTTCCTCCTTCAGCCTATAAACCAATTTGTTAGGCAAGGATATTTTTCCTTCAGGTAAAGAGACTAATTCCCAAGTCTTATTTTTCAAAAAGGATTCCATCTCCTCTTTCATGCCCAAATTCCATTGTTGTTTGGCATCCACCTACATTGCTTCTTCATATCATTCTGGTTCACCAGAATCAGTCAATAAAATGGAATAAAAAGAAGGAGAAAACCTTTCAGGAGGTCCACTTGACCTTGTAGAATGTCTAACACTTACATGAGTTTGTGGGATAATCTATTGTTGCTAAGCATCAGGTACCAGTGGGGTTCCTTTTTCAGGAGTCTCATCCAAAACCACATATTCTTGTCTGACCTGTTCATTCTTGTTTTCTTGCAAGTGTTCTTTACACATGACCTTCTCATTGAATATAACATCTCTACTTCTAATTATCTTAATATTTTCAAAATGCCATAACTGATAACTATAGTCATCCACTCCATATCCAATAAAGGTACATTTTTTAGATTTAGCATCAAGCTTGGTTCTATTTTATTTATCAACATGGACAAAAGCTTCACACCCAAAAGTTTTCAGAAATGAATAATTTACCTTTTTACCATTCCATGCTGCCTCTGGAAAACCACCATCCAAAGGGCATGAAGGTCTTCTATTTATCAAATAAACTATAGTGTTTACAATATCTACCTAGAAATGAAGAGGCATTCTAGCATGCAATCTCATGCTCCTTGCACGTTCCATGATTGTCTTATTCATTCTTTCTGACACACCATTTTCTTGTGGGGTTCCAGGAACTGTCTTCTGCCTTCAAATTCCATTGATAGAATAGTAATATTCAAAGGCTATGCTGCAATACTCACCTCCATTATCAGATCTGAGACACTTCAACTTCTTTCTTATCTCATTCTCAACCAAAGCTTTCCATTTCTTAAATATTTCAAAAACATCATATTTTTGTTTCAAAAAATATACCCATGTTTTCCTGGTCGAATCATCTATAAAAATAAGATAATAATGAGATCCACCAAGAGATGATACCTGAGCCAGTCCCCATACATTTGAATGCACTAGCTCTAACTTCTCACTCTTCTTTTTTTTCCCAACTCTGAGAAATATGACTCTTTTATGTTTACCATAAACACAGTTTTCACAGGACTCTAAATTGATATTTTTCAATCCTGGCAATAGATTTTTAGAGTGAAGGATTTTCATCCCTTTCTCACTCATGTGCCCAAGCCTATGGTGCCACATTTTTGAATCTATTCCTGCAACATTTATAGTAGCTTTCCCTGCATTAATATTATCAATAGCAACTAAGGTAGAATAAGTGTTACCAGTACACAAATATAATGTGCCTATCTTTGAACCTTTAGCTACTACTAATGAGCCTTTAGTGACTTTCTAGACATTGTCTGTAAACATGACTATCTAGCATTCACTACCTAGTTCTCCTATAGAAATGAAATTTCTTCTTAAATTAGGGACATGCCTTACCTCCTGCAGTACCCAGTCATTTCCCTTTGGCAACTTGATCTTTATTTTCCCTTTCCGAACAATAGGATAGGGCTCATCATCACCCAAATATACTTGTCCAAAATTACCTTGAACATAATCTTGAAAATATTTTCTATGGGGTGTAGCATGGAATGAAGCCCTAGAATCAATTACCCAAGAATCATTAACATTATCCAAACATAATATTAAAGCATCTTGTAAAGTATTAATTTCAACATTAGCTTCCTTACTGTCATCTTCATTTCCATCTCCTTGTTTGTTTTTCCAAGACCAACAGTCTTTCTTCAAGTGACCATGCTTTCCACAGTACCAACAATCTTTCTTTCCTTTAGATTGAGAAAGTCCTTTATTTTACTTCCCTCGTGACTTGCCATGCAAAGGGCCTTTTCCTCTTTCACTTGTTCTTCCTCTGTTCTCCATGTTTAAAGAAAAACCTGATGAGGTTGAAGTTTCACCTATGCTTTTTCGTCACATTTCCTCATTTAGGATAACACCAACAACTTCATCAAATTTCAAAGTATTTGAGCTAGAGACAGAGTTGCTTACATCCATAACCAAACTATTCTAGCTTTCTGGCAAAGAATATAAAAGTAAGAGAGCCCTAACCTCTTCATCGAATACAATTTTTATGGATGACAATTGACTGGTGACGGTATTAAATTCATTTAAATGATTCGATACAGATCCTCCCCCACCCATTTTCATATTAAACAAACAATTCATAAGAAATACCTTATTCGAAGCTGAAGGTTTCTCGTATAACTTAGCCAATGTCTCCATCAACTCTATGGTCATTGTTTCCTTTGATATGTTGAATGTTATAGAGGGTGAAAGGCACAATTGAATAGATCCTAGTGCCTTCCTATCCAAAACCTCCTAGTCCTCTGCTGACATAGTTCCTTGTTTCTTGGTTTTTCCTTCTAATGGCTTCCATAGGTCCTTTTGATACAAATAATCTTCCATCTGCATTTTCCACAACTGAAAATTTTGGCCATTCAATTTTTCAATCTTGAATTTGGAATCCTCCATTTCTCCCAATCAAAACTGAAAGTCCTGTCAATCTACAACAACAAACCTCACTCTGATACCAATTTTTAGGGTTTGATAGAACTAGAACAATATAAGAATAAACAGTTATACACAGAAACAATAGAAGAAAGAAACTAAACACAAATAACACACAAATTTAACATGGTTCACCCAAAACATGGGCTACGTCCACCTACACAGTCATCCAACCTTTCTTATTATCCAACAAAAACATACACAACCTTACAATGCATTATACATCTCAAACACTTATAACATGCATTTTAGGGCAACCTCTAAAATTGACCATTTTAGGGTTTTACAATGTCGGTCTTCTTTTTCCCGAAAAAGCAAATCTCTTTCCTCCGGAAACTACCAGACATGTTGCCACAATATCAACAACTACTAGATGATCAATCACCACAATATCAACTATTTGGTTTAGTGTTTGGGTTTGATTTTGTTAAGTGTCAGGATTGCATTCAATTTGGTATATAGTTAATGTTCAATTTGGTTTAGGGTTACCATACAATTTGATATGATTCAAGGTTAGGATTAGGGTTAATGTTAAGTTTGGTTTAGTGATAGGGTTAGGGTATAATTTGGTTTAATATTCAATCAGGACAATGAGTAGGGTTTCAGTTGGTTTAGTGTTAGGGTTAGCGTACAAGTTTTTACCATTAGTGTTAAATTAAATTTCATTTAGGGTATAGGGTATAGGGTATATTATTTAGGATTTAGTGTTAAGGTTCAATTAGATTGGTTTTTAGGGTTTAATTAGACATATAATTAGGCTTGGATTTGACATAGGCTTAGGGTTTAATTAGATATATAATTGACATTCAATTTTTTTAATGATTAGGATTCAATTAGGTTTAAAGTGAGTGGTTAATTTATTGTAGTGTTAGACGTAGAATTAGAGGCTGGGTTGAATTTTATTTAGAGCTATTGTCAGGTTTCATGTTAAATTTCACTAAAGGTTAAGGTTACAATTCAATTCAGATTAGGGTTATGTTTCAATTTCATTTGTCATTAGGGTTATACTTAAATTTAGTATAGGGTTACTATTGAACCTGGCTGAGTGTGAGAGTTATGATTTTATTTGGTTTTAATTTTTGTCAAGGTTAGGGTTTAATATTATCAAGTGTTAAGGTTATAGGTTATTTTGGTACAAGGTTAAGATTAAAATTTGTTTAAATCTTAGGTTGAATTTTGTTTGAGTTAGTGTTGGGGTTAGGGTTAAGGTTCAATTTGATTTAGTGTTAGTGTTATGGCTCAATTTTTAATAATGATAGGTGTAGGGTTAAGTTTGATTTAAGGTTATGGTTAGTGTTATACTTGGTTTATGATTTGTGTAGGGTTAAGTTTAGATTTAGGACTCAATTTAGTTTAGAGTTACAGTAGGATATAACTTTGTTTGAAGGTCTAGGGCTAGGGTTGAATTTGTTTTATAAAAGTGTTTAATTTGGTTTATGATTTGAATTTAGTTTTCCATAGGGATATATGGCTCACTTTGGGTTAATATTATGGTTCAATTTAGTTTGGTGTTAGGTTTATAATTAAATTATGTTTTGTTTTCAATTAGATTAGTGTCAGTATTCAATTTGGTATAAAATTAGTGTTAAATTTAATTTACAATTCAATTAGTTTTCAATTTGGTTTAATGTTATAGTTCAAAATTGTCCACTTTATTCGTTTTTATTTTGGTTTACTAATAGGATTAGAATAAAACTTGGTTTAATATATAGATTATTTTAGTTTTAGGGTTTAATTTGGTTTAGACTTTAGTTATGGTTCAATTTATCTTAGGATTAGGTTTAGTTTGGTTTATTGCTAAATTTACAATAGATTTTGGTTTAGGTTAGGGTTAGGGTTCAATTTAGTTTAATATTCAATTAAGATTAGTCTTAGGATTCAATTTAGTTTCATATTAAATTAGCATTAGGGTTGGAGTTAAAATTAAATGGGATATAGGGTTAGGGATGAATTTGGTTTAAGATTTTGGTTCATTTTTTTTATGGTTAAGATTGAATTTGGTTTAGCATTAGGGTCTAATTTGTTTTAGTATTAGAGTTAGGGTTCAATATAGTTAAAGATTTATGTTGAATTTGGTGTAGGGTTATGTTTTATTTTTTTCTAGTATTAGGATTATCTAGTTCAATTTCATTTATTATTCAATTAGGTTTATCATTAGGAATCAATTTGGTTTAGAGTTTGGGTAAGGATTCAATTTTGTTTAGGGTTAGGATTTAATTTGTTTTAGCATTAGGTTTATGGTATTTTAGTTTAGGTTTAGGGTAAGGGCTATATTTTGTTTAGCATTCAATTAGGATTATGGTTAGGGTTGAATTTTATTCAAGATTAATATTGAAATCTAATTTAGTATACAATCATGGCTCAATTTATTTTATTTTCAAAGCTAGCGCTCAACTTGGTTTAGGATTTGAGCGAGCGATATTGTCTAGGTTATGACTAAGATTTTTTTAGCAATATAGTTCAATTTTGTTTAGGATTAAGGTTATAATTAAATAATTATGTTTATAGTGTGGGTTCCAGTTAGTTTAGGTATTATGTTAGGTTTTTAATGCTTAGCCATAAATTGGTTTAGTAATAAAATTTGTTTATTTTAGTGTATAGGATATGGTTTAGTTTTGTTATAAGCTTTTGTTAAATTCTGTATAAGGTCAGGGTTGAAATTGGTAAAGGGTTAAGGTTAAGTTTAATTTATGGTTCAATTACATTTATGGACAACATTAAATTTCAATTGGTTTTAAGGTTCAATATGATTTAGAGTTATGATTTATTTTGGATAGTATAGGGTTAGATTTTAGTTTGATTTGGGTTATGGTTAGGGATCAAATTGGTTTAGAATTGGGAAAATGGTTTGATTTGGTTTAAGGTTAGGGTTCAATATGGTTTAGTGTTATTTGTATGTTAGATTTTGCTTAAAGGTTGGGGTAAGGATCTAATGTAATTTACTATATTATATTTAGGATAAGCTTACAATTTAATTTTATTCAAGGAATGAGTTACAATTTAATTTAGTTTAGAGTTAGGGTTCAATTTGGTTTAGTGTTGTAGAGTTAGGGATGATTTATTTTTAGGATTTGGATTGAATATGGTCTAAGATTAGGGTTAAGTTTTTTTAGTTTTAGAGTTTAATTTTTAAGTGTGAGTTATCATTCAATTTGGTTCAAGATTTGGATCAAATTTTAGTTTAGTGCTATGATTAGGGTTAAATTTGGTGTAAGGTTTTGGTTTATTTGTTAAAGGATAAGGGTTTACTTTGGTAAAGGCTTAGGGTTCAAATTAGTTTAAGGTCCAGTGTTTTTAATAATTGAATAAATATACAATAATTTGGACTGATAGTTGACAAGAATACAAAAAATAGATGAAGGCACATCTGGACAAATAGAGATTTAAAATAAAGAAGACATTGATGAGAAATATAATCTTGATGAAGAAATAAGAAAAAAGGTTAAGGGTGGACCAGCTGTGGATTCAACACTTGATAAATCCATCACAATCACAGTTGAGGATACACAAGGTTTAAGTGGCAAGGAGCAGGGTAAGCTAACAATCACCATTCCAGATTCACCTACCAAGGCTAACTTTGAAATTAGTGCAGAAGGAGATGAGAGCGTGGAAGATTAAGAAGATAAGTCTACAATAGATGTCTCAGGACCCCATGGTGAAGGAAAAAAGGATACTAAACCTACAAAAACTAAGGAGAGATAGGAGCCTAATGAACAAGCGGCTATTCAAGCACTAGTACAGCTATCGAATGTCACACATCTTGCATTCACTAAAACTAAGATCCTTGATACACATGAACAAGAGGTAATTCTTACTCAAAAGGAGTTTATTTTAGTTGATGGTGACACATGTACATTGCAAGAAGAGAAGAGACCAAGTATCAGCAAACTGGAGATAAGAAGAAAAAGTCACAAAAGAAGAAGGACAAGTCTCCTAGCACATAAGTGACATTAGATGAAGTTATAGTAATTCCAAAATGGGACACTGATAACTTGTCATATGAACAAGTGATAATTTTATAGGATTTATTGAAAAGGAAGAGAAAATAAGAGAAATTGAGAAGAGAATATCAACAAAAGAAATTATTACATGAGATAAACAATATCTTTGTTCATGCATTTAAGTTACAAGATATAAATGATTAAACACCTATTTTAGATCAATTGGTTCATATTGTTCAAAAGGTGAATAATGATTATATTAAAGGTAATGGGAAGCTAATGCAATGGTCTGAGAGGAAGTTTGAGACAAAACTTCTTGAGAAAGTAGCAATAGAGCTTGTTGTGAAACAATTGGCACTTTCTAATCTTGTAAGTAATTTATAGGAAGTTGTACAAAATGTTCATTCTTTGTAAAAACAACTTTGTGATGTAGAATTATTTACAAAGGAGAACCAACAGCTTATTGCAAAGCTTCAATTAGATTTAAATTCAATAGGACATTCATTGAGTATGGATGCAAGTTCTATCTCTATTCATATTACTAGGTTGACTCATGCCCAAGGTAGATTAGTCGAGCTAATGGCTAATGATGGTAAAATAAGGGAAATATTAATCTCTATTCAAACAATGTTGATACCTCATTTGGAGGTCATGCAGAGAGAATTGACAGTTACAAAGGAATTAGTACAAAGAGATCCTCCTCTCTATATAAAATTTTTTTTGGTTGATCTAGTTGCTCAGCTAGAAGTTAAACTACAAGTTTTGGAGTCAGTGAAATCTAGTTGGGACAATGCAGTAGCAATGGTTCTACAGTTCCACAAACCATTTTTGGATAAGTATGATCTAGCCCCAATACCCCTAGTAGCCAAGAGTGATAAAAAAAATGGTGAAATAGATGAAGACAAAAGGAAATAGCTGAAAATGCATATGATCATAAAGGTATGACACAGTTTTTTTAGTTTTGAATACTCATTTTTTGAAGTCTTGAGTATATTAGAAGTTATATACATATGATGTATATGTATTGAATTCTTTATGAAGACCTAGTCGTAATCTTAGGGGGAGTACAAAATTTCTTGAGTACTATTTTGTTAAGGTACTAAAAAATTCATGACAAAGTGTTTTTGCCACTAATGTTAAAGGGGGAGATTATTGATCTCCAAGTCATGTTGTCTATTATTGTCATACAATTAGTCATTATCAAGGCAGGTTAGTTGGTCATCACCATGACCAAACTATCCTACTAAGTCTGAGTAATGTATTTGACTTGTGTAAATATCATGTATAGACCGAGTAGTAGTTACCATCAATAAATTCAATGGTCGCCGAGTACTCAAGAGTTGCGGAGCAGAATGAATGCTGAGTTGCATACAACAATTAGTGTTGAGTGAAAATATATGGATAATAGTTTTGACTAAGCACCAACGATTTCATATGCCGAGTAAGCTAGTTTTGGTATATGTGTCTGGAATGGCACAAACACTTAGGTAAACCATTTTGACTGACTTCTATATATTATTTAAAGATTGTGAAAGACATTTAAGGAATTAATTATGCACTATGGATGAGATCATTAATTCCTATACAAGCAATGTAACCAATCATAAATTAGGAATGCTTAAGTAGCAAAAGTGATGAATCTAGATCACTGATATTGATCTGGAAGGTTCATCAATTCTCTATATAAGGAAAGCTTCAAACCCTAATCCTAAAGAAGTGGAGATATCAGAGAAGAGATCATGTGTGTATGTAGAATAAGTAGAGTTTTGTATACTAGAAGCATAGATCAGGCAGAGTGACCAAGAAGAGAAGTGAAGGACATAAAAGAGTTATATCATATACTGAGATCAGTTAAGAGTTGGAAAGAGGAGATCCGTCATCATTATTTAGAGTGCAAATTGAAGGATCAGGTACTGATACATTCTAGCAAGTGAATAAGTTTAAATATCTTAACAAAGTGGTTTTAAGAGACCTTTGTAAATCTCCTAACAGAGTGCTTACTTAGTTGTAAGTTTAAATCCTTTAGTCAAGGTAGATTGAATAAATTTGTAAGATCTAAACATGGTAGACCCCTCAGAGGGTAGATCATCAAAAGTGATCAAAACTTTGTAGCCCTAACAGGCACACTTTATTACTGTACTAGTGAATATTTGTGGGTGTCATTCCAACCCAAGTTTTACCTTTCAATGGTTTCTAGGTTACCAAATCTTTGTGTTATGTGTTTATCATGGATGTGATTAGCAGTTAGATCTCTTACATGATTGAAGTTAATGTTTATGTGATTCATGATATACATGTTGAATCAGCTTGTTTCAAAAGTATAAAAGTTTTATAGATCTTGTTTCACCCCCTTCTTAGCATCTTTCTTTCCCAAATAAGACTTCCAACAATAGTTTCTAAAGATCAACGTGCTCAGGGTTTTCATATGTCAAATTTTTGGGGCATTAGTTTACAATATTGATGTGATATCCATGTCATTCAGGATTTTTCATTCTACTAAGGTTTGTCATACCCTTTTTGTCTTCTAAATTTTCCCTTTATTTTGTTCTTTGGTTATCTTGGGCTTAGATTATATGTTTTTTTTGACAGAGTATGACTCTTTACTTTGTAACATTTTTTTGGTTTCCTCAATCAATGGATTATTTGGGTAAGATAAGATAATATTATTTTGTAAATGATTGGATGGGTTCTCAGTAATCATCATGGGATGGGCTTGTTTATCACGTGGTTAAGGTGATATATATATACTGCTCAATAGGAAATTATTTCAAAGTATGTATTTTTATCCTAGGTGATGTCATTTGTACTTAATCTTTTGGTTTGATGAATTTTATTACACGCACTAATGATGAATTTTTCTAGCCTGATTTAAAACTAATCACTCTACCATTACTAATTTGAGGGTTTCTTTGGTCACAATATCTACGTTTCCTTTGTATGGCATGATGTGTCTTACAGATTTTTGAGATTTAACTATTTGTGAGATATTTGATATGATTGGCTATTAAATTATTTTAGAAAATATGTGGGTCTTGCTCCTTTGCTGATGTCATTTGGTAATTAAACTGGTTTATGAGTTTGTCAGTTTTGTAGAGCTTCGCACATACTTTAACATGCTAGAATTGGCTTTGCTTAATTATGACAAGAAATGTTTATCTTTTCACCTCCTTCAAGTATGCATAAGACCATGAGTTTTTATTCTCCTCACATGAATTATTTATGATTTAAAGGACTTGGTTATATGTTTCTTATCTTGATACATGCTGAATTTATTTTTTGGAGGGCCAACTTACAATTGGAATTTATTTGGTTTCTTTTTGGCATGCTATATGTGTGTTCACTTGGTTTTTATTTTACCATAAAAGTGTGAAGCGTTCTGGTGCACTCTCTTCTTTGAAATCGGCTTGGTTTTAAATATATTATTCAAACAAATTTTTTTATTGTCATTTACTATGACTAGATAAAAATGTAATACAGGGTGAATATTCTACAAATAGATTGGGAGGTTCAAGTAGATGTAAATTAAAAAACTCAATGATTATCTTTGTTCTTCTCAATGTGGTGCTCTCACATTGAGGATGTTATTTTCTCTTTATTGGGTAATGAATGACTAATTTTGAATGCATCTACTCTATTTACTAAATTTGTCTCAAGGTTTATGACCATCTTAATGGATTAATAGTTTGTTGCTTCATTAGTTCAGCCAATTGTAATTAAATATGTGAACTCAAATTCGTATGATGAAGATATGTTACCTTTCTATCTTAATTTTCAAAAGATTTAAAATAGGTATTTCCCCATTGATAGTTTCATCTCTTTTTCAAAATTTATGGTTGGTACTTGAGTTCAAGACTTGTTGGTTGTTGTCATACATGGTGTAAAAGTTGGAACCTTGCTAGGACTAGTTGAATGAATTTAATGGATTCCTTTAGAAAATTTTTCCTAATGTTATTTATGTTGCATTGGATTGATTCCTTGCATTATACTTTTTGCTGGTACACTCTCAAGAATGAGATGGTTCTAATATTTTGATAATTTCTTTGGTTCAAGCCTTGTGTTACAACCAACACCTTGGATCCTTCTGAAGGGGATAATGTTGTTTCTACATCTCATGGACATGATTATTTCTCTGATGATGCTCTGCATCTTCAATTTGATTATGGTCATTTGGACATGGATACTTTGTTGGTATCCTTGGATAATCTTGGTGGTCAAATCTTTCCACCTGAGACTTGATCTAGCAATTGGTTTGACTCTTCTTCTGCCTGTAGTGATTTGGGATCCCATTCTAGATATAATTATTCTATTATAGTTATCAAGGAAGAATCATTTTGTTCGTAATTATGTGTATGAAATTTGGTTTATTCTAGTTTAGGGGTTGATGGGTGGCTTCAATGTAGATTTTTTGAGTTTTTTGCTATATTTTTGGTTGGGAATCATACACAGATAGACATATGTTTATCCTATTTTTTGTTTCACGATGTCTTGTAAAAATTTATTTTACTTATATCAATAAAATATTTTAGAAGCTTTAGCCACTTTTATAAAAAAAAAACAACTTACACTTGTTGTACATGATGGATTTTCAAAATAAAAATTATGCCCAATAAAAAATAGTAATAAAAAAATATATTATTAAAAAATCAGAAAAATATGCTCATCAATATTGAGTGTTTTACAAATCATATCTCAAAAATATTCAAAAAATACTTTTATTTACATCAAATTATCGTTGTCATACACAAGCATGAAAGGTCCTTAAAAATGGACTTTCAAATAGTGGTATTTGGAAAGACATAGTGAAAATCAATTTTATCATTTGAGTATTAATATACTAAAAACTAGACTTTGAGTACTACATTTCCTAATACTAAATTTTTTTAAGGTTCAATCTTTAAGTGCTTAAATCATTTAGGTCAATTGGGACAAATTTTTAAAAATAGGGGAAAAGTTCCACTTTTTAGCCAAAAAAGTGCACTCAACTTCTTGCTAGGATCCATAAGCTAATGATAAATACAAATCCAAAGTTAATCAAGGTTAATACAACTAATTTTGAAACACCATATATTTCATTCAATTAAATATGTAATAAGGACGTTATATTATACTTTCAAAATACTAAGTTTCCCTTTAGAATGAGTGACCACTAGAGAAGAAATCTCAAACTATAGTCCGAGAAGTATGTTCTAATTTACATAATAACTTAATATGAAGTGACCTTGATGAGATGCTCCTTAGATACTGTTAGAATATGCACTAAACCCTAGGATCCAATATACAAACACCTTCACAACAAAGATAGAAACAACATAGGAGATGGTATTTCACTAATTGTATTGAGATTAGAGGTATGTTACAATAAATAAAGGCATTTCCTGTAAAGGAAAAAGAAGAGGAGAACATAACGGAATATCTTGACACATGTCTTAATCTCAAAGGATGGTTGGTATATTCAAAAACTAATCAACTACCCAATTAAATGCTAGTTACCTAAATTACACTTAAGTAACATAAATAGTAAAAACTATTTACTCCAACACCTACCTTAAGTGCAATTTAGGGAGTACAAATATGCAAAATGACATGGATTATGAGTCCTAACAAAATTGTTATGTTGGGTACCCATGTATAAGTACAATGTATTAAGAATAAATCTCTCATAATTGTAGAAAGGAGAAAAATCATGTGGGTTAATAATACTCTCCAAACAAGAGAGAATGAAGGAATATGAAGCCTCCAAAACAATGTCTTGAAATATGAATATATGAGAACATAAATAAAACATGAAGAAGCTAGAGACAACTATCAAAGGATGACTAAGATGGTGCTATAAATGAAGAAGCTCCTCTAAAAAAGATTCTAATCAAGATCAAGAAGACAATAATTTTCTAGTGTCCCAAAGGATACTACTCAAAGAATGCTTAGATAGACTATAACTAGAAAAACATCTATAAATTGAAAATATAGATGGCACAAGAACCTACATGAGTGATCCCATCATCACTACTCAACTTATGATGTTTAAAATATAGGTACAATAGTTTAAATATTAATGATCAACTTAGGATAGAAGGTTGCCTCCACAAAATAGGAATGCAAGAGTGTCTCAGCTCACTCCAAGTGAAACCAAGGAAGAATTAGTAAACATAATTAACACTCCCCATAATGCTGACTAAGTAGAAATCTCATACCATGTTAGGGTTTACACTCAATCCTAGGAGCAAATCTTTCTAATATCCTTCAGAAACAAGATGGAATCAACATAGGAGATGATATTTCACCTATTGCATTAATAATATATAAGTGTAAAAATGTAAAAGGGCATTTCTTATAAACGAGAGAGAAGAGGAGGATGTTAAAAATGGAATAGTTTTAACAAAATGACACTTGAGACCACTAATTATATGCGATGTTGTGAAAGAAACCACAATAAAATCCTTAGACCATCAATAAAAAATTATATATATGACAGTAAAATTGGAAGCTAAGACACACAAGTAAGAATAAATCCCACCAATCAAAACTAGAATCTATGGAGAAAGATACCAATGAGAACATGTGGTAAGCTATAGAGGTCAAAATAAATTTTGGGGGTTAGTGTGACCCTTGTGAATATAAATGACCCCTATAGAACTGCAAATAAAAATGAACTGAGCTTAGGCCTATCACAGGCGATATACTTTGAAATCAATATTATAGTTGAACCAACAATAAAAAAATGCCACCAGCCAAAAGGTTTAAGAAGATTACAATAAAATTATGTATAGGGACAATATCCCACCTTTATTGTCCCCAAACCAAGCACCAATGAGAAATATAGGCTAGGTGTAGATGATCACAAAAAATGAGCAAATAAATTACAAGGAGCTGATTGAATAGATCTAAAGAGTCATGCACAGATCATTGTAAATAAGGGGTGACCAGATTTGACTAGATAGGAAACTTGTTAATTGAAAAATAATAGAATGAAGGCAATAAAATACATTTGCAAACAAAAAAATAATATGGTATGAATAAAAGAAGATGACTACAAAAACCAACACTAGTAAACCCAAGGAGACAAATAGGGACCTCAAGACTCAAGAAAATGATGAAAACTCTCTAATGTTAAAAGAAAGTAAAATGTGAAGCTTTCATACCATGTTAGGGTATGCACCCAACCTAGGGAAAATTTTTGAAGACACCTTCACAATATGGAGAAAATCAACACCAGAGATGATATTTCACCAATTGTATTGAGCTTAGAGGCATGGTATAATGAAAAATGACCTTTCCTATAAATGCAATAGTAGAGGAAAATAGAACAAGATATTGACAAGTATTTCAATCTGAAAGAAGAGTAGGAAGAGTCCAACAACTCCCAATTATCCAATTAAATGATAGTTACCAATGTTAAGAAAATTTAAAAAGGGAAAATTATTGACTCTAATAGATACCTTTATCATGGAGAAGTCATGGTGGGGGGGGATGGAGCGTTAGGGTTAAATCATGTGGAGTGTTTGAGAGTGCAGAAGATAAAGATGATATGGAAAATAATTGGGATGGTTGTCTTCCTTGTTGTGCCTCTGCAGAGTCCCTGGGATACCCTATTGTTTGGCCTATGACTTTTCTTTTGGTGTTGGAGGGTTGTGTCTCTTGGAAAGTCAGTGCTATTGGGCTTTCTCACCCAGTATTTTTTTCTTTTTGCCCGTTGTTTTTGTTCTCTTCTTTTTCTTGGGGCTCCCCAAGCATTGTAGTTTTGGAGTGTTTTGTTCGTTTAGTGTTGGGTAATGATTTTTTTGGGCATGTGTAGTGATTTTTAGAGATCGGGTGTTTTTTTGGCCAATTTTGGAGGCAAGTTCTCTGTTTCTGTTTTCTCATGGCTACCTTGTGTCTCAAGTAGGTTGTCCTCTCTTTGGGAAACACTTTCTTATACTTTTATGCACCTTCGTGTGGTGTTGGGTGTATGGATTTCTTGGTGTTATTTTCTCTCAGCTCCTTTGAGGTATCCTTTTTTCAGAGCAAAAGTGGGTTTTGCTTCTCTAAAGGCTTTATTGAGTTTTCTTGGGCATTGGCTTGTTGGAGCTTGTTTCAAGTTTTTTGGGGAGGTCTTTTGTTAAAGGATTTTTGGGTTCTATCTTTTGATTTTTAGGGGTCAGATAGAGATTATTACTCTAAGAGTGTGGATTTTGATGTTTTTGGCTCTTTCCTTCTGTCCTCTCTTTGGTGTGGATCTTTGGTCCCTTGGATTTCCCGTCTCTCTATAGGTTTTGTGTGGGTTCTATTGGATTTGGTGTTGATGATTGTGGGTTCTGATCTTGGTAAGAGGATGTGTTTCATGATTCTCATGTGCATATATTGTCTGTCCCAATCTTCCCCCCTATTGTGGGGCTCTCTTTTGGGACCTAGTTGTTTCTTGGCTTCAGTTATGTTGTTGGTGGATAGGTTTAAGAATTTTTTGGGGTTGGGCTGCATGGTTCTCATCCCTTTATGCCTGGGAATTTTGTGTTGGGATTATTCCCCCCTTCCTTCTCAGGTGGTGTGGACTCCTTTGGTGGTGGATTTTTTTAGGTTTTTTTTCTGTGATTTCTTTCATAGAGTGGTTGGTGTTTTTGGTTTCCAACTGGTGGTGTTAGTTGGGGCTGACTATTTTAAGAGGAGCTTTGACAATTTTGGCCCCTACTGCTTCCTCTATTTATGTTAGGACTCTTCCACATTTTTGGTAATGACTTCAATTGTAGATTTTGGTTGTTCTTCTATGGAGGTGATGTTGGATGGGCTTGGGCATGCGCTTCTTGAGAGGATGAACTTTGACACCTTTATTCCCTTCACTCTATTTTCTCTTTGTTGTATTTCTTCAGCCTTACTAGTTTCTTCTGTTGTAGATGATGGTTTCTTTTCTTTGGAGGATTTGTTTGTTGGGGTTGGGTGTGAGCTTATAGAGAGGAAGGAATTTGATGTGCTCATTCCTTTCACCCTCCTCTCTTTTTCTTGGTTTCCTTCAGCCTTGTTGGTTTGGCTTGCTTAAGGAGTTTGGTGCTCAGTTTCCTAAGTTGGTGATGGGAGGTAGTGATGGGCATTTTTAGGGTTTGTTCTTTATTATGCTCTTTTCCCTCCTCTCACTTTCTTATATGTGGGAAACCATTATCATATTGGTCCTTTCTAGTGCTTGTGTTGTTAGGCTCTTGTTTACAACTCTTGGTCTGGAGTTGGGGTGTGAGTGTTTTTTTGTGGATGAGCTTGGAATTTATTGTTTCCCTTCTCCTCCTTTTGTTGTGATGGGGTCCTTGAGTCTAGTTGTTCTCCTCTATCTAGGCTATCTCTCTTATTGAGGTGGAGGTAACTTCTTTGGAGCTGAAGTTCTGTCAATCTAGGAAGTTAGATTTTCTTGGTGTGCCTTCTCTCATTGTGGTGGCTCCTATTGAGATGGAGTGTCTTGGATTGGTTATGGTTTTTTTAAGGGCAAGTGGTCTTTGTTGATGGTTTTTTTCATCTTGAATATTACTATAGAGGTGATGCCCTTCCCTATTGAGGTGGGAAGGATTTTTTTAGTTTAAATATAGACTCTTGGTGGGATGTCCTTGCTCGGTCTTGATGAGATAGTTGAGGGTGTCATTGTTTATCCCTCTTTGATGGTTTGGGGAGCTAGTGTGGTTTGGGGAACCTATCATATCCCCATTATTTCTTCTGGCTCTTTGATGCTCAATCATTTGTGGCAGTCTTTGTTGATGGTTTTGGAAGCCATGTTAAAACCCAAAGTTATGGTTTGAGGAGCCTTCAAAACCTAAGGGATTTCCTTTCTGAGGATATTTTCTCTTTGATGTAAGGCTTAAGGCTCTTGTGTTGGGTTCTTTGGGGCAGCTGGTGCTTTTTTGGCATTATGTTTATTTATTGTTGTGTGTTAGCTGGATTTGGGTAACTGGTCTGCAACTACTCTTTTTGTTGTAGCTTCTCTTCTTTGTTGGGTTCCAGATCCCCCTCAAAATTTGACTATTAGGGGTTTAGAGGCCCTTCAAAACCTACATTTTCCTTAATCCAAAACATATACCTTTATCAAAACATACATAAAAAGGTGATTAAAAGGGTGATGGATGAATGTCATTGAGCCTATGTGGAGGAAATTTCCAAAGCCAAGAAGATTATGCACTAGATTTTCAAGGTAACATATGGTGGTCAAGATTGTTCAAGGATATTGTTTGAAGGGTGAATGAAAGTGATCCTTGATATATATTTATAGTGAAGTTGAAGTTTACAACAACTCTTTGTCTCAAAATAGTGATGATATAGGATTCAATGTAGGAATTAATAATTAGTTTCATCACAAATATTAACAAAAATATAGTGTTAAATATAAATTAATTTTCATGGTTGTCAACCATCTCAATGAATTTCCTATTAGCTATTCCAATTCTCATAGAAAGGATAAAGGTTAGAGTTCCAAAGACTACATAGTTTATAAGGTTTTAAATATCAATGTTGATGTTATTATAAAAAAATGAAAAAAAATGTCAAAATTTTTAGAGTGAGGTTAGGTTTTCTAACCCTTGTTTTGATTTAATTTTGGTTAGGATATACTTAGCTATTGATTAGTGTCTTTTCTTTTGTTTGCTAGTTGTTTATTTTTGGTAAATAGTTTTAGATCCCTTTAAAACTTGTTTTCCTTTAATAAAAAACCAATTCAATAAATAGATTGAGGAATTTCTAACTTCAATTCTATATCATATGTGGGATTATATTTTCTACTAAAGATATCATACAAATATTTTATGTTCCTATGTGAATTATTACAGAAAATTCCACGTGTTTTAGAGAATTTTTCTTTTAAATTATTTGTATATGATCAATTTGATTAATTCATTCCCATATTAACCCAAAATAAGCAGATGAGCTAATTTAAGAAAAAAAATCCTTATGAATTATTTAAAGAATATTGGAGATAAACAAAAGAATATGAGATACAAAATCAAACTGTATACTACGGGCCAAATATGGTGACATCTAAAGAAAATGTTCATATAATCCTATTTAAACTGCTGCTATGGCTAGATGATGATATACAAATTAGTTCAAAGTTGTCTATCTATTAGATATTTCAAGATGTTAATGAAGGAGAAAATGATATGTTATCACAGATAATAATAGAACTACTATGACTAAATCAGAGGAAGAGAATCACAGGTGAAATGATCTTCTCACTGTAACAATAACCAACAAAGGATCGATTTGGTTTTTTGCAACTTTGAGGGTTGTATCCACCTTTTTACAATGGATTAGGCTTCTAGGGTCCCCTATAACACTAAACCCCACCCTTCTCTATGTTCCCTATTTTCATCTCCTATACTATGAAAAATGTAAAACACCAATGACCAAATCAATTAACTAACAAGATCCCTATTCCTTTTAAGTCTTAGGAACCATTTCCGCTTCCTTCGATTCATGATATTAATTGTTCCTTTATCTTGATAATTTCAAGCATCACTTCTACCAATTATTTAACATGATCTTGTTATTTTTTTTTTGTATCAAAGTGGATAATTTTGTGTGTGGTGATGGTAGCATCCATAATTTGAGGACCAGGGACAAATCCTTTCTAATTGGGGCTGATGATTTTGTTAAGCAAGGGTTTGATTTGGTTAACCATAATTTTGGAAAAGACCTTATACAAAGTATTGCATAGACTGATGGGTCCGAAGTCTTCCATATTTTTTGCTCTGCGCACTTGGGGACCAAAACAATATAAGTGTCATTAAGTTTCTTTAAGAGTTTTTTACATCAGATGAAATCCCGTGCAGCATGAATAATATCATAACCAATAATATCCCAATACTCTTGGAAGAAAGTGGGAGGGAAACTGTTAGGACCAGGGGCTTTGTAGGCTCCCATGGAGAAGACCGCCTTATGAACCTCCTCATCAGTGACCCTTGACAAGATCATGTCATTATCCTCAATAGTGATGGCCTTGGGAAGCTGTGCAATGAGATTTTCTAGGAGGGAAACAAGGTCCCCAGGGGAAGAATTGGTGAAGGCTCTAGAGAAGTAATCAGTGGCTAGCCCTCCAAGTTGGATAGGGTCTTAAATATCCTGTCCCCTAGGGTTCCAATATTTTGTGATTGAGTTTCTTTTATTATGCTTACAGGAAGATTGGTAGAATAAATCAGTGTTACAATCCCCCTCCTTCAGCCACTAGACCCTAAATATTTGTTTCCAGAAAACCTCCTCATTGGCCAGAGTATCTTTCCATCTTTTCCTAGTGTTTTCTTCCTCCAAATACAAATCCTCTGAAAGATAACCCCCTGCCATTTTCCCTTGGAGAGAATCAAGTTTCTCATTTAGAACCCTTTTTTAGTATGGAAAATGTCACCAAAGGTGTATTTGCTCCAACCTTTAACCTCCACTCTGATAAGCTCAAGCTTGGAAGCAACCTTGAATATAGCCAAACCTTTGATCGGAGTGGACCACCAAAGTTGAACCTTATCATGAAAGCCAGGGAGGGAGGCCCACATAATATCATATCTCAAGGGGGCTGAGTACTTATATTAAACATCCACCCATTTGAGGAGAAGGGGTTTATGGTCTGATGTCATTCTGGGGAGGGCAGCTAGGGAAGAGGTAGCTCCCAGGTCCCAGGTAGAAGAGAGAAAGACCCGATCCAATCAGACTTGTATGAGGTGGTTACCTTTCCTATTATCAGTCCATGTAAAGGGGTTGCCTTTGAGCTCCACATCATAAAGACCATAATCACCCACAAAGTTGGCCAGGTCACCCATGCTAGTCCATGATGCCCCTGTGCTTCTCAAAAGGGAACAAGGGAGGGTTGAAGTCTCCTACAACCATGAGCTTAGAGTCTTGAAGATTGGAGAGGGAAATCTTTAGCTCATCCCAAACCCCCTTTCTACTCTGCTAGGTATTTGGAGCATAAATGTTAAAACAAAGCTAGGTCTCTAGTGGGGAAGTGAAGGCCACAACCAGGTGGTTGTGGGAAAAACTATGGGCATCACCCCTAAACTTGGAAGGGTTTTAGAGGGTGGAAATACCTCCCAAAGCTCCTTGAGCCTTAGAGTAGAAAAAATTGGCCCCAGGCCAAAGTCTTCCCACCAACACTTCAAAGTTATCTTGAGACATTTTAACTTCTTGAATTAATAGAATGTCAATTTTATAATAAAAAATGTATTGTTTGACAGCGAATTGTTTCTGTAGATTATTGAGTCCCTGAATATTCCATGATAGAAATCATTGCTTACCTTTTTGGTTGAGGTCCAGGGTTTTTTGTCTTCCTGTCGAAATCTCCTTTATCGTGCTCCTTTGTCTTCTAGCTCTGTTTGTCAGCCATCCTAGTTTGGTGTCTACTCCCACATCCACTTTCTTTTGCCAAGTCTTCTTATTTTGGGTTTGCCATTCCAGGTCCCCAGTCAACGAGGTTCCCAAGGGGGTGGAGCTTCCCAAAGCCATCGGGGAACCTGAGGCCAAAGGATTGAGAACAACTTCCACCACCGGGGGTGATGGAGGGCCTCCAGATGTGGATTTTGTTAGTGCACAGACATTGAGTTTTGTCTGGACAAGTGCCAAACCTGGGTTGGGACTATGTGAAGTCTCTGGGCCCGGGTTGGAGATATCAGAGTTTCTTACCACCTACATGGGGGCTACAGGAGCAGGGACGTTGCAATTCTTGGTTTCCACTACTGCGGCTTTCACCTGCACCATACACACAGGTATTTCCCCCTCTTCTAGACCAGACACATCCTCCATCGACCCAGAAAAGGGATCGTAGCCCTGATTCGCATTCCCAACGACCATTTTTTCGATGGGGGTGTCCCTTGTTGGGGGTGGGGAGAGAAAAGCTGAGGGAATCTTTGAAGCTTTCGTCACCAGAACAACTTTCTTTAACTTAAGTTCAGGTCTGTTGGGGGACTTGCAGTCCTTCCTTATGTGGCCCTTTGAGTTGTAGCATTCACAAAAGAGGGTAGCATTTTCATAAAAAATAGCTTGTGTCCATTTACCCAGCTTAGACTTAAGGACAACAAAGTTTGGTGGAGTCTTATTAATAGACACAATCACACAAAAATGGGCAAAAACAAGTCATGATTTAGAGAGGGTTACTAGATCTACTTAAATGTAGTGTCTGAAGGAGCTGCTAATCCATCTAAACACTTGCTCATCCCAAAACTTGAGAGGCAACCTAGGGAGACGGACCCAAATAGGCACCATCCTGCTGAGCTCTGTAGAAGGGTCAAAGCCCAGTTTCTATTTGGCCAAAGTGAGGAGGTGTTTGCCATAGAGCCAAGATCAAGAGATGACAAAAGATAGGTCCTCTACAGCCATGAAATGAAAGAGAAAGAGTTTTTTAGGCATGGCTGACACCACCGCACTCCCTTTCAACTTCTATTGGTTTCCCACCCATTTTTGAACCATTTCAATGGAGGGACAGAAGTTAAAGAAACACCCAACTATAGCCAGGTTAAGCTCTGGAATGTTCTTTTCGACAACAGAGTCTAGGAGAGGGATCTCTGTACCTTCCTCCGTTAGGATAGCGAGCGTTAGGGTGGGGCCCGATTCCACCTAGGTCCCAACCAAAACACCTTTCCAGTCATCCTTGGGACTAGGATGTGGTAGGGAGTCCGAAGTACTTTTCCTAGAATCAGAGACCAAGTCGGGTGTAGGGTCCCCAGGTTGGGGGGGAGGTTCCCCCCCAGCAATTTCTGCCATGACAGAAGTTCAAAAGAAGCTTTTGGGTGGCAAAGTTGCAGAGAGACAAAAATTTTTTTACAAAATATCATTTATATATGTTATTGTTGACTAATTTCTCAGCAAATCTATCAATTATTTTGAAAATAACATGTATATAATAGAAAATAAATTACAATTTGATCCAATCACAAAATTAATAATGTCATCATTGCAAAATACATTGGCCACAATGAGCATCTTGTTAATATTTTTTTTGAAGACATCCCTTCACATAGTTTAGATAAAATACACATTACTAATAGATATTATAAATGTAATATTTTGAGTGAGCACTTATTAATTATACACACAAACTATTTTCCATGTTCTCTTTCTTTCCAAACTAAGCTAGTCACATGGTAGATAATTCCTTCCTTTCTCACGAATAGGAAAGAATTGAATAAATTATTTTTTGAAGAGTTGCATGAATAATGCATAATAGATCATTTTCAATAATACAAATCTTTTAAAGGCTACAACCTCCATAAAATGCTATATTCTTGCACTAGTCACACATGTTAGACTACAATATGTAAGTCTATAATGACGAGGAGAGGTATATTCCCCGCCTCTATCTTCAAGCTAAAATTGTGATCCATTTTTAAAATTAAATGAGTAAAATATTATGTTTATTTTTACAATAAGAGTTTATTTTCTCTATTTCAAAATATTAATTTGGTATGAGAGTAGACGTTTTATTTTGGACTAAAGATTTAGTTGTTGAGACCTTTAAAATAAATCATGCCAATTTCCAAGTCCATCCCAATATTCAATGAAAGTGATTATTATTATATTTGCATCAAGATAATGTTTTTTTTATAATAAAATATTAGTTCTAAGATTTTAGGAATATGCAATGTACATCCAGTTGATTGGAATCCAAAATAATTGATATAGCAACAAACAAAAATGCTAAAAAGGAAAAAAAGAATGCCCAAGATTTTTTTTAATATAAAAATAGCCCTACATAACAGCTTATATAGAATAATTGCAAGTTCGAATAAATCCAAGGATGTGAAGAAGGTTCTACAAGAAGCTTGCCAATGCAGTGATCATGTCAAATATACTCGGTGAGAGTTGTGTAAGCGTAAAAGATGATGTCAATGGAATGGACACCATTGTAAAAGAATTGAATAAAGAATCTATGATAAAAAAATGTTACCACTAATATTTAGAAAGAAAATATATATATA
>MU225529.1:1281596-1324502 GCA_018584345.1 Thuja plicata
TATATATATATTCTGAAGAGTTATTTATTGTCTATTTAAAAACTATAGATTTCTATAAGATCGTATTTTGCATTTAACTTATTGACACAATTGGAAAATAAGATAATATTTCATATATGCATTTCACAAAATAATTATTATCAATCATTAAAAAAAAGTTATATTTTCCACTTAAACCCTATGAATTACCACTTAAATGAATGATAGATAATTATAATAATATAGGAAAAGTAAGTTTTTCCTTCCGGTTATGATCACAATCTATCGATAACATAATATTCCCAATAAGACAATAATCCTAGACATGGTGTACAGAACCCCATATTTTCTAAAATGAATGGCCACTAAATATTTACTATGGCAATTGTGTTGTTGCGTCACGATAAACCTGCGCATTTGCGATAAAAATGTTGCTTTTGGATTTCCATTGATTGCAGGCTTCTGGATATCCCTTTTCTCGCAGTATGGAATCCTTGGCTTGCTCCCTCAAAGACGCCGCCATCATAGGATTTGTCATCAATTCTCTGTATAAGCTGAAGACCAATTGGCCTGTCATAGGAAATCTTCATCTCCTGGGAAACCTCCCTCATCAGTCTCTTACAACGCTGGCAAGGAGATACAGATCCATTATGTTGCTGAGCTAATTTATTGCTTTGAATATTGGACTGTGATGGGTGAGGTTGACAGTTCCCACAAAAAATCCGCTCACTACTGAATATCCTGTTTAAAGAAAATATTATGTGAAAGTGTCTTTGTTAGCTTTATAAGTTGAAGTGTTAGTTTATAGTAGTATTAGTTTAATAATTTATGTTGGATATATAAATTAGTTTAGAGTTTGGATGGACTGTTCCCTGAAAAAATCTACTATTTACAAGCTAATCGTGGAAGCTCACTAGTGAACATCCTGTTTAAATTAAGTATTCAATGACGGGTGTCCACTAAGGTTTATATTACAAAGTCTCAATCTGAAGCTAGTAATTTATTGTTTTTATCGGGTAGTTAGTGTTGCGTTTTTATGAAAGTAATGGTTGTTCCCAAAATGAATATGTTTACAAACGTCCACTTTTATATAATTTTATTATGTGCAAATGTAAGGTGAAAAGAACTTAATTTCAATCTCCTAAGTTCTAAAATCACAAAGTTAGGCTTTTTTATTCTGTCATATATCTTTATGAATATAATATTTTAGATAGACATCTTACGGTATCTTATAATAAGGTTTTTCAATTTATTATTTTCAATATAAAAACTTTTCTCCATTCATCTCATCTTAATACTTTTTTAATTAATTAGAATTTTCCATAACACATTTAGATTGTAAAATCTACGAGGGGTCAAAATAGAAGTTAAAGGAATCACATTGAGGTCAAGGACCATTCTCTTATCAAGTTTGATATTCATTTAATGAATATTTAAAGTTATTAAAAAGAATTCTAGTATGTATAAATCAAATTGCTTTCCATTTCAATGGTATTTGCTCTAGCTTAGTTATGTAGTGTACTCTATTGTTTGAAGCTTTATCTTCTCTAACATTGATATAGAACAAGTGGTTTTATATTCCTATAAAGTGTCATATATGCTAAAGGAGAGACAAAGATGATTTAGTTGATCTATAGCTAGTTTGTATGACATTGGTTAAGGATACACTTGATTGTCATTCAGACATGAAATCATAAGGATATTGGTTACTATAGTTGTGTAAATAAAATTACTCATAATACATGTGATGTAGATTTTTTAGGGGCATGTTAATAAACATATTTCAATATGATTTTCTTAGATAATATAAAGAAGAATACATGGACAATAAATTCACTAAAAATAGTTGTAGCATGAACTATATGTATAAAACTTGTAGGCGTTCCTAACACAACGATGTGAATGAAAGTGGCTGGAAATATGATTATCCATAGTATGTTCGAAGTAGTTTATTAATACCAAAAATTGTGAGGCCAATGTCATGAATGACTAGATAAGTTAAACTAATGGATTCTCTAGACTACTTTTGGTCCTATTTAGATCAAAAGGTGTGTTGCTCTTATGATCCCAAGTATTCATTTGTAGTAAATTTAAAATATTATTTTAATAATTTATGGGTTCTTGGTTAGTTTATAACCATTTCATATAGGAAAAGTGGTAGTAAAAATTAAAAGAGTAAAATAATTTATAAAGATGATTAAATAGTTTAATCAATATTAAACATCTATTACAACATATGATTTTATTTTTTTCTTACATGCCTCAAAATTATTAAATATTTCTAATTTTATGCTCCCTCTAGAGATTTATTCTAAATTAGATTATTTTACTAATAGGCCTCCTTGGTGAAATTCATACCGAGTGTTATGTTTTTCCTAGCACACGTTATTATCATATGCCTAAGTGTCTCCATTTACACTATTTTTCTATGTCTAGGAAATTTTTGTTTATATTATAGCCTTTGTTAGGTTTCTTGGCTTTCCTTTGATAACAAGCTCTATCTCCCTGTCTCAAAATATTGTTAGATTCTAGTTTTCAGTAATACGCTTCTAGATTCTTTCATGTGGCTAGGAATTCTCACAATTTTTGATGTGTGTGTTAGGTTATCTATGTTATTTTGATGCTACTTATGATTGAGGGTATTGCATTCAACTTTCACACACCATTTCACAACAATGGAGGACAAGGTACATAGAAATGAATTTATAGAAATTTTATTCAAAAAAATTGTAGAATGCCTAGATGAATATAACATACTTTACACATTCATTCATTCGCAACTTGAATAATAGAAGAATACTACAAAATTTTGACAAACTACTGCAATCAACATTTGTGGTATTGATCTTGAAATTGTCAAATTTAAAAACTTACAATTACATCAAAATTAACTTTAGAGAACAATAATATACTGACATCTGTTGCAAGTTGATGAAACTCTAAAAGTAGCCAATGCATTGTCAAATCTATTTCATGTATTTTGTTCAAAATGCAGCTACAAGTTTGAGAACTATAAAACACTTGAGACAAAAAAAAATACACATTGTGTTGTTATATGTGATGAAGGAGTCAACTACATGTACTCTTATATCTCAAAACCATTCTAGTGACTAACAAAAAAAAATTGTTGACAAATATATGATTCAAATATTGGTGCCTAGTCTTCAAAATGTTATATATGAATACTACATTGAAGATAAGTCAACAATCATTTTGTTTTTGTGTGAATTCTGAATAAGGGGACATTAAACATTAAATCAGAACAATGTTATTATCAATGTAATTTCCAATCATGATAGTAAAACATTCATGTAGATGCTATATTTGGTATTTTCAATTGATCTAGATTAAGTTACTTATATGTTTCTACTTTTGGCAATTGCTTATATAATCATATAATTCCTAATGACAACTACCAGCGCAATGAAAAAATTATAGGAAGCAACAGGGACACAAGCAAAAATAATAATGATGGATATCTACAACCTGAGTTGCCACTACTTCTCTCAAAAAAGTTTTTGTAAATTAAGCACTTGTGTTCACAATCTTTCATTTGGACAACTATATAATTCAATAGAATGATTAATTATCCAACTCTTTCTCATATGCTATTGCTATAACATTTGACATATCACTAGATATTCTTTACACATACTTATGCTTGCTATCATTTCTACAAATGCTTAGAGCTAAATAATTATTTGTCTATGTTAGACATCATTGTAGCTTGAGCGTTCATGATAATCATCTAACTATGAAAACAAGTGCCAAGAAAACAATGAATGGACATTATATAAGCCAATTGCATATGCAACAATAAAACAAAAAAAAAATTAACTACATCACTGGGAGGAAAATGACACAACCACTTCCTCTTGTTACTTACAATAAATATTTTACAACCTTTACACAACTTTTTCTCCTTCCCTCCTCCCGTTCCTCCCTCCCTAATAACTACCATCATTTTTTTTGTTTTTTAAAAAAATTAGTTAACAAATTATGAATTGTATAAGCTTCAAAAGAAGATAAGATTTTTTATTTATGTCATTGTCACACCACATCAAATAATAAGATAATATTGCATATAGATATTTTTCAAACTAATTATCATCAATCTTTATGAAAAAGGGGATTTTCTTCTTATAATTATTAAATGAGAATTATCTCTTAAATAGAGGATAGATTTTTATTGCATACCAAAAGAGATAAGGTTACTATCACAACCTTAAAAACATAATATTCCAAATAAAGATAATAATCAAATATCATGGTCTACAAACACTCTTAGTTTTCAGAAATGAATTTTGTGGGTTATACGAGCCCTTTTTATTGACCATAGCGAATGTGTTCTTGCGCCCGGTAAAACGTGGGTATCTGTTTTAAAAGGATTGCTTTGAAGGTTTCCATTCATTGCAGACTTGTGGATTCCCCTTTTTCCCAAGCATGGAATCCCTGACTTGCAACCTGAAAGAGTTGGTCACCATAGGATTTGGGATCTTCTTTCTCCTCTACTGCTTTCTGTCTAAGTTGAAGAGCAATCGCAGCCAATTGAAATTGCCACCCGGGCCACGTCCATGGCCTCTCATAGGAAGTCTCCATCTTTTGGGAAACCTTCCTCATCACTCTCTTACATCCCTCGCAAGGAAATACGGATCCATTGTCTTCCTTCGCTTGGGCTCCGTTCCCACCCTTGTTGTTTCCTCGCCTTCCATGGCGAAAGAATTCCTTAAAACCCATGATTTGGTTTTTTCAACCAGGCCTAACTCCGCATTCGCAAAATACGTATGCTATGATCATAAAGACGTGGCGTTTAGCCCCTACGGAGAGTACTGGAGGCAGATGAGAAAGCGGTGCACGGTTGAGTTGCTCACAGTAAAGAGAACCGACTCTTTCAGATTCGTGAGAGAGGAAGAAGTTTCTACCATGATCGCCTCCATCTGCCGGGAAAGCGGGCACGGAGCGCAGTGTGTGGATGTGCGGAAGATGCTCGCCTCCCTCACACAAAATATTACCTGCAGAATGTTTGCCAGCAGGACGTACTCCGACAGCGACTTGAGTGGAGGGCACGGCTTCAAACAAATGGTTCAGGAGATGACTGCTCTGGCCGGTGCATTTTGCATTGGAGATTTTATTCCCTCCCTCAACTGGCTCGACTTACAAGGATTCCGTCCTCGCATGCAGTCCGTTCACCGAATATTCGACGGATTTGCTGAAAATGTAATCGACGAGCACTTCCATTTTAGATTTGAAAAAGGAAATCCCATGGAAGAAGATCGCGTTAAAGATTTGGTAGACGTGATGCTCGACATGGCCGAGACGGAGGGCCAGACAATATCACGAACCCACATCAAAGCGATTATCCTGGTTAGTCTGAGAATCAAGGCCGTCTTGGCTTTCACAAATCTGATTACAAATTGTTTTAAGGTATTCTTATTTTAAATATGTGTGCAGGATATGTTAACCGCGGGAATGGAAACATCATCGACATTGGTAGAGTGGGCGATGAGTGAATTGCTTAGGAATCCTTCAACGCTGGCACGAGCGCAGCAAGAGATGGAATGTGCAGTCGGCAGTAATCGCAGAATAAAGGAGAGTGACGTCGTGAAGCTCGAATATTTGGGATGTGTGGTGAAAGAAACATTTCGACTTCATCCGCCACTTCCTCTGCTCATCCCACACGAGTCGATGGAAGCGTGCAGCGTGGGAGGATATTTCATTCCGCCAAAGACGAGGCTGTTTGTGAATGTGTGGGCGATTGGAAGGGATGAAAACGTTTGGAAAGATGCTGATCAGTTTAAGCCAGAGAGGTTTATGGGTAGTAATAAGGATGTGAGAGGTCAGGACTTCGATTTGCTGCCGTTTGGAGCAGGAAGAAGAGGATGCCCTGGGATTTCAATGGGTCTTTCTGTTAGTGAGTTGGCACTCGCTCAGCTGATTCATTGCTTTGATTGGATTGTGGAGGGTGAGGTAGATATGGGGGAAGGGTTTGGAATTACTGTTCCCAAAAAAAATTCGTTGTCTGCCTGTCCTAAATGGAGGCTCGCTACTGAATATCCTGTTTGAAGAATCATTCTCTGATGAGGTTCCTTGTTACGTTTAAGTTAAAGCGTGTGGTTGTAGTTAATAATAATGTTAGTTTTACAATTTGTAATTTATGTTGGATTGGTAAAAGTCTGTTTTTATGGGAGTAATGATTGTAAAAAGTATCGATATATTTATAGAAGTTATTTAATATTGTCATAAAAATAAAATGTCTAAATATAGTATAGTTCATGTGTCTTCTTATTAGTTGTTAATATAATTTTTTATTGTTTTTAGAATATTTGAGCTTTAATTGTATGATAATAGTGGAATAGTTAAAATGTAATGTAAACTAAATAGATTAGTTAATTAAAGAAGTTTGTTCTAGAAATTTTATAAATATGTATAATATATGAATGGTATGTCAAAACCTTAAAAACTTAGTAAATAATTCTTACTGTTTACTACATACTTAAGTTTATTTAGGTAACCTGATTAATGAGATCAAGGATGGTTCAAAAGGCATGATTTAACGACATAAAATGATTTACATACTCTTTATGTTTTTATGAATTATAGAGTACCTATATTTTATCTCTATCCCTATTCCCTAATTTTAATGAACTAATAAAATTGTGTTATCTAATTGCAGCGACAAGAAAAACTTGCAAGAAATCAGAGCGAAGTATTATAAAAAAATTGACTCTTTATTTTAGCCTCAAACTACCTAAAAAAAAATTAACCATGCACAAGTATCTCTTTTCTCTTTTATGTTTTTTTCATCTTAACATCAATATTCTATGTTTATATGATTTTATCACAATAAATATTCATGAGTAGAGTTACTTTGTTTTGTGAATAAATTTAATGGAGAGTTATGATGGTGTATCTAGTATACATTCTAATTTGTGACAAAGCATATTTTATACATGTTTATGGTTTGGTGTCCATGTGAATATATAATCATGTGATAATCATCCATCATTACATCTTTTTGTAAATTAGTTTGGTGGGTGTGATGGTATACATTTATCTTTATTCTAAGTATTGTAAGAGCATCTTAATTAGGTTTCATTTACATTTACAAGATTCTAAAATATTACCAAAGCTATCTAAAAATTAGAGAGGAATTGTATCTCAATATTTAGAGAATCATGTTTTTTTACAAGTTGTGCATATTTATGCAAGGTTTTAAGGGATTTAATAAGGAAGTAAATATATTAGACATCTTAAGCTTTGTATATGCAAATTTTATTTTAATAATTTTAAATACTAGATTGAAAGAGCTAATCTTTCAAAACAATGTAGTCACTTTTTCTCCCATTTTATCCCAATTTTGATGCACTAATTGAGTAATTGAAGACAAGATTATTAAGAGATTAATAATATGAATGGAATTGTTAATTTTATTTTTCTTAAACAAATGAAATTTAAACCTTGTGTAGAAAGTAGAAAAAGAGAATCTATGGTTTGATGCTATGAATGAAGATAAAATAAACTTATAAAATAATACATAGACATTAGTGTAGCATTAAAAAAAATACTAGTTTTGTTTGGATATGACTCATAAAGTAAAATATCAAGCTAATGAGTATTTGGATTCACACAAGGAATTGTCAATTGTCATAGTATTTATGCAAAAATCTTATTGTAAATTTTTTATTGATCTTTATTTAAGTTACCATCAAGATTGTCTTGAGAATTGTTACACAATTTAAGTCAATCATATCTTAGATTGTTTTGAAATGTACAATTCCTTGGTAGTTTTCTAAAGGAAAAATTCTATGTGAAACAACTAATTGGCTATTAATCTTTAAAAAGAAGAAATTGTGAACAAGTTAAAGAAATATTAACATGGGTCAAAGTAGGCCCCTTGTGCTTGATAATAATAAAAAGCTAATACTAATTTTTTTTTCAAAAAGAAAGGAATTTCAAATATTTTTGATAGATTAAAAAGGGAAAAACCCTATAATGTTTCTAAGTCACAGTGACAAAAAAAAAATATTAAACATAGTGAGCCAAATAGGCCTCATGACTAGTCACAAAAATAGGGAAAAAATATCTCAAATTAAACCTAAACTGATAGGCTAACAAGGTAAAAAATACTAAAACTAGAAACCACCCAAGTGATTACTATAAATGTCAAGGTTTACTAAATGAAATAGAAAAGGACAATAGAACTAGAGGGAATACTTTTTTTATGAGGTTCTAGTTGGTTAGATGAAAATATAGGGATTCCTCCAAAACCTTTGTATTTGTATTTTTCTAATCTTTATGATCCTTTCTCTTTTTATCCCTATCCTCCTTCCCTTATTTTCTGGGCTATCTTTCTATATTTCAAATTTCTGGAACTACTCCCATAATAACTTTTTCCATTATACCATTTGTGATGTCAATGATTCCAATTAGGCCTTGTTCAAGTTTGTTTATTTTTTCTTGGTTGGGTTGATCTAATTTCTTCTCATGATATGTTATAAGGTTTTTATGTTGAAGAGAACAGTTTTGTAGAGAAAGAAACCCTATATTCACCTTGGGCATAACATTTTCATTCTCTCTATGGGGCAGTGAAAGGGAATCCTAGACCTATTGGTTGTGGGGAGAGACTTGTGATCACAGTGGTAGGTTTGTCTAAGTGGTGGCCTTTCCTTTTAGTTCTTAGAAAAATCATTTCACCAAGACTTATGAAGCCTACCTTGGTCTCAAGATGGTAATATCCAATGAGCTTACTAAGGTATGGTTGAAGAGTGATTCTATAAACACAATTAATTGTCTAAAAGGAAAATATACCCCTAGTTAAACTATAAACACATCAATCCTTGATAGTCTCAATATCCCTAACTGATTTAATGAATATAATATACCTCATACTTATCATGAGGGAAATTATGTTGCCAATAGATTAGAAAATCTTTGGGTTCATTATCATAATATGGTAAGTTGAGGGATTAACAAAAATATCCAAGAAGAAATTAAAATGCTAGTTTGTAATGATTATAAGGAATTCTAAATTGAATTCCCTCTGGGAAACAATGATCTCAAGCATGAGAAATTATTTTTTAATTTGGTCCTCTTTTATTATGGCATGTCTAGCCATCCCCATATTCATGAACTTGATTTTTGTCAATTGGTGTATTGGTTGTATAGTTATTGCACCTCTTGGCAGTCTCTACAACATGGAAAGCAAAAAAAATAAAAATTGATCCCACTGTTTATAAAGAATGGAAAGAAAACCACATGGTCTAGAGTGAGCTTTCAACTAGTAAAATTTATCGTGATATGAAAAAGTTACATGGTTCAAACCCTCAAGTAACAAATGTTATTTTGGAAGGATGGAGTAAGGGAATCATAAAGTTTTATGGTATGGAGCTTGAAATCATACAGGAATTAATTGCAAATATTTCCAAAACCCCAGTAGAGGGGTGCAAATTTTATAGGAATAGAAAGAGTGCAAACGAGGCACTTGAGATTTTTTTCCTTCTTGGAGAGAGGGATAAATTTAAAAGAACCAAAGATGGTAGGTATGAAAGATCCTCCATTAAATTTCCATGGGAAGATGTTGTTGAGGTCACCATGTGATAGGTAACTCCAGACGATAAATTTTGTAGCCTTTTAAAATGCCATTTTGTTATTCTCAATAATTTTTGACATTAAAAATGTATATCTCTTCCTTTTTATTTGTTATCCTCATTGTGTCATAGCCTAAAATTTCATGCCAAAACCCATTCTTCTCTATTTTACATTAGGGTCTGATTCTCCTTATTATGGAGTATGCTAAGTCCGTCTCTATCTAAAAAAACTATACACCCAAGACTGGCATTGAGTTTTATCAAAAAGTTTACCTTCATTATGATTACTTTTCCATGGACCATGAGGATGCTCCCTCAGATGAAGAAGCCATTTTTAATTGGGGTAAAATTGAGCACCCTAAAGGGACTACCTCAAAAGACCACAAAATTTTGGTATTAGATTGATTCAGAGTGGTCAACTATAAGGATGGAAGACACAACATACTATCTTTACAATCCTATTATTTCAATGCATAGGCCAAACATTCAAATTAAGGCTCTTCCCTCACAAATACCTCATAAATTCATGAATCTCATAATTCTAGGGAGTAAAAATAGTTCTTCTACTTGAGGTTACCTCATCTTAGCCTTCTACACAAGCATTGACACTTCACTTGTGTATTTTGGTTTAAAAGGCTCAAAATTATCCTAATTACTAGTAGCCCTAATGAGTCAGTTTTTCAAGGAAAAATCTCAATTTATCCACAGAACCCCTTGAACCATTTAGGGATTCAAATACCATTTTTGGGACTTATTTAAACTCTAAAAGCTTAGGTTTAAATCGGCTCCTGCACCACTAAACCCTTACTATTGGAAGTAGAACTAATAGGCCTAATTAGGACTAGCCTCCAAAGAAATTCCTTAGGGATAGGTTCATAGAAATAATAAATAAGTTTGGATGTGTTCTTCTAACCCCAAATACACTATTTCCAAAAATTCATGCCTTATACTCTCTCCGTAAGATGACTTTATCACACTTATCCTTGATCCTAGACTAAACACATGGACTTGTTTAGCCTGGGGCTTGGTGGGAAAATAACTAGAACCCTTTCTCAATGATCCTTCCCTTCAAGATTCTTAAATTACACCTCCCTAAATTTCATTCCACTAGGGTTCATGGATTTTCCACAGTGGGATTGCAAGTTTGGGCTCCATCTTTCATGAAACCCTATAAACAAGGGCTTTTTGGACTAGTTAAATGAAGCTGAATACAAATCTTTCCAAAATCTACCAAATTGGTTCAAACCAATTGCATTTAGACAAAAACTCACATTAATATGAAAAAATTCAAAAATTCATCTAATTCAATCACCAGTCAAATCGTAGAGTACGAAAATTAGACAATTTAAGCAAAAATCATGGTTTTATTCCTTCAATCTCCACCAAACTACATACATCAACCATAATCTATCATTGATGATAAAATTGGTCCTAAATAGACATCTCCCAATGGATACAACTATTTTTCAAATGGTAGTGTTCATTGGTTGACAAAATGCAACTTTTCAAGCAACTTTTGAAAAGTTGCATGAAAACAATTACATCTTTTTAGATCTTTTGAAAAATAGAATCTATTGCTCCCATAAGAGGTTTTAGGACCTTGAAAGGCTTAAAAAATAGCACTTAAACCTATATCTACCTACAAAGCACCTAAAGACCCAATTCTAACCCTTAATATGCCCTTTGATCTAATTAGGACTCTAGGTTTATGAAACACCTTAGATCCTATTAGCCTTAAAAAACTTGATCATTTACATCATTAATTACATTATGGATGATTCCACTAGATTCAATAATTTATTCATATCTACCAACCATTTGAATAGATAATGGTTCCCTGTACTATAGTCTAAGGGCTAGAAAAACTCAATTCCCTTGAGTTGGCAACTCTAAGAATTTGATTCCAGTTTGTTCAATGGATTCAATAGTCATCTAAGTGGAATCTTCCAGGGGTTGATGCTTCCATTAGACTAGGTATTTGTAGTATGTCTTCCTCCTTTTTTTCTTGCTTACCCTCTTGTCAAGGACACATTCAATCTCAGGTTTGGACTATTTAGGTAGATCTTCCACCAAGTATAAATTTCTTGCCTCAGATTGACCTATATCACAAACATCACTACCAATACCTTTATATGCATAAATGTAAGAAACATTAAAAATAGGAGAAAGACCAATATCAAGAGGAATATCAATATTTTAGGCATTATTTGAATCATACTTCTTAAGGATCTTGAATGGTCTCGTCTTCCTCATCATTAACTTAGTGTAATTTTATTTTGGAAACTTTTACTTTTGAGATGAATCATCACCATATCTCCCACTTGAAACTGCACATCTCTCCTCTTCTTGTCTGTTGTTTTCTTATACTTTTCAATGGTGTGTGTTAACTTATCCCTCACTTTTTTTAATTTTTGTCATCATCTATGCAACATATTCTTCTTGGGAACTTCTCCTTTCCAAGTCTCTCACATCTCTCAACTCCAAAACACCTTTGGGATGTGTCCCATAAACAATCTGGAATGGGCTCAGACTAGTGCTCCTATTCACTGATTTATTGTAGGAGAATTCTTTTTAAGGATGGATAGAATTCCAACCCGCTCCATGTTCTTTTGTTAGTCACCTTAATAGGTTCTCAAGTGACCTATTAACTACCTCTATTTTTCCATCAGAATGAGGATGGTAGGCTGATGAAAAATATAAGCTTGTTCCCAGTCTCTTCCAAAGAGTTCTCCAAAAGTGTCCTAATGGATAATGGTAAACCACGAGGTCTTAGTATCTCCTTGAATAAAACACCTGCAATATGGGATGCATCATGTGTATTTTTTAAAGGTATGAAGTGGGCCATCTTGGAGAATCTGTCCACCACAAGATATATACTGTCATGACCTGGTTTTGTCCTTGGGACTCCTAACATAAAGTCCATGCTTACGAAATGCCATGGTTTATTTGGAATAGGTAAAGGAGTATACAATCCTAAATTTGAAATAATCCCTTTAGCCTTTTGACAAACCATGCACTCTTCAACAAACTTTCTAATGTCTGTCTGCATCCTTGGCAAAAAATAGAACCTCCTAGCTAGTTCACGTGCTTTGTCAATCTCATAATGTCCTGATAGAATTCTACAATATTTTTCCCTAACAATGTTTTCCCTCAATGGACATCTAAGAATGTAAATTTGAATCCATTTGAATAGTAAACCCTCTTGAAAAATAAAATCAAAGAACTCCATGTGATACTTGCCTGCCATTTCCATGCATACCTGATATGCTTCTTTGATGTCTTCATCTTCAGGATAATGCCCTTCATTGCGCTGATCCCAATGCTTTCAAATTGAATGTCCCTTATTGTCTAATTCCTCTTGCTAAAAGAATCATCCACCTTATTGGCTACCCCTTTCTTGTTCTTGATGGTGAAAGTGAAGGCTTGTAGATACTACATCCACTTCATGTGTCTATGGTTCAAATTCTCTTGCCTATTCAGAAAACTCAATCCATGATTTTCAGTAAAGACTACAAATTCCTAGGGTAATAAGTAATGTCTCCATGTTCTCAAAGACTAAAACATGGCATACATATCTAGATCATAGGTTAAGAATTTTTATTTTTCTTCATTTAGTTTCTCACTAAAAAAAGGCTATAGGCCTTCCCTCTTGACTCAAAACTCCTCATATAGCCCTATTTCTTGCATCACATTCAATTATGAAGACCTTATAGAAATATGGTAGAAAAAAGATGGGTTGATCTGCTACCCTCTTTTTCAAATACTCAAAAGACTTATCTGCATCACTATTCCAATGAAATTGACATTTTCTACCCCCTTTTATAGTGTCAATCATGGGTGCACATACACCACTGAAGTTCTTTATAAATTTCCTATAAAAACATGCAAGACCATGGAAAATATTTACCTCACTTGCATTTCTAGGTGTTTTCCAATTTAGTATTGCTTCCATTTTGAGTCTTCCCTTAGAGATTACAAAACCATGAAATATCAACTCTTCCTACAAAAGGACACATTTCTCCAAATTTATCTTTAACTAATCTTTATTCAATGTTTTCAACACCAAATCCAAGTGCATTAGATGTTCATTCATATCCTTGCTAAATATCAATATGTCATCCAAATATACTACAAAAAATGATGTATGAAAAGTTTGAGGACTTCATTCACAAGTCTCATGAAGGTGCTAGAGGAATTAGAGAGGCCAAATAGAATAACCAACCACTCATAGAGACCTTCATTTGTTTTGAATTCCATTTTCAACTGATCCCCCTCTCTCATCCTGATTTGGTGGTACCCACTCTTCAAATCCACTTTAGAATAGTACTTTTCTCCTCCTAGATAGTCCATCAAGTCTTCTATCCGGAGCATGGGAAACCTATATCTGATGGTGATCTTGTTAATGGATCTAGAGTATGTACACAATCTCCATGTTCCTTCCTTATTGGGATCCAAAAATGAAGGGACTGCACACAGACTTATGCTTTTCCTTGTGAATCCTTTGTCTAGTAACTTGTATTTGTCTTGCAATTTCCTCATTCTGATCTAGTGTCATTTTGTATTCTTCTTTGTTGGGTGGAAATATCTTTGACATAATTTTAGAAACTATTCCCTTGTATCTGTCCAACAGTTCTTTTACCACTTTGTGACTCACACTCCTCTCTAGTATCTTTTTCTCAGACTTCTTCTTGACCACTTCCTTGGGCTGCATTACTATGGAAAAGCACGGGGTATTCTTTTCCTTGAGGGTCTTCATAAATTCCTTTTCATCTATTAACACGAAAATAATTACTATGTGTTTATCCTTATCATCATTAGGGAGTGGGGTCATAGAGTAACTCACACCATCCTAGGTCACATAATAGACATTCATTTTACCATCATGTTGTGCACTTACATCATACTACCAGGGTCTTCCTAGAAGTAAGTGACAAGAATCCATCTTAGTCACATTACATAGTATTTTGTCCCTATATTCACCTATTTGGAACTTGTTCATTTATTAGGAATTTTTTTTCTTTATTCAACCAAGAGACTTTGTTGGGATAAGTGTGAGGAATCTATTTCAAAACCAAGTTTATTAACCATTTCTATTGATGCCAGATTATCAATTGATCATGAATCCATAATAAATTGATAAAATTTTCCACTTACCTTCCATGTAGTCTTGAATATATACTTTCTTTGTGGGGGCTCCTTTTTAATTAACACCTTCACGAGGGTCATATTGAACATTAGGAATTGCCCTTTCTCTAGATCTACAAGTCTTGATTTTGCTTTTAATTTTATGGTCTTATCATCCTCTTCCTAGGCCAAATGGATCCTTCTTTCTCCTCCTTGACTAGTTGACCCTTATTTCTTAGGGCATCTGAAAGATTGGTTTCCAATATGATTGCATGTGAAACATCTTTCAGTGAACACATTTGATCCCCTACCTCCAAATATTCCTCTGCTATTGAACCTTCTTCCTCTAAAGTCGCCTCTATGATGTGACTCTCATTCTTGGTTCTGGTTACTTGACTCTCCTTGTGCTCTAGGAGATGTTCCCCTTCCACCAAATCTACCTCTTCCTCTGATGTTTCCTCCTCTTCCTCTATTTTATTTATCCCCCTTTCTCTTTTTTTTTCTTCTATTCTCTGTGCCATTTGAAAACACTTGTGAACTATCTCAGGATTGAAGAGACTAAGTTCATCCTGAATATTGTATCTAAGACCATTCAAATATCTTTCCAACTTCTATTTCTCACTTCTAGGTACCTTTTCTTTGAGGGACATCTTATGAAATTCCTTTGTGTATGTACTTACATCCAAATCCCTTTTGTCTTAAGTTTTGTAACTTCTTATGCATCATCACCTCTTAATCCTCTAGCACAAACTGCTTCTTTATTTCTTTAACCATTCTCGTCCATCAAGAGATAGGATTCTTTCCTTCCTCCATTCTCTCATTCTTCAAGAAGTTCCACCAACTAAGTACAAAACATTTCAACTTGGACTTGGTAGTTCTCAACTTTTGGTTCTCAAGAACTCCATCACACTCAAAGTAATTTTTGTCTTCTTCTAACCAATCCATAATTTCCCCATGGTTCAACTTCCCGGGCGACATTGGTAAGTTTTATTTACTCTCCTTATTTCCTACCCTCTCAAGGGCTTCAATGAAGGGTCTATGATCTGTTGGTAACCTCTTCCTTTCCTGAAAAGGGGTATCTTCTTCATCCCATCTCCTTCTTCTTTAGATTCTTCTTTATCCCTTCTATCTACCTTTCTCTTAAATCTTTCTATTTCTTCTTGCATGTTTCTACTATCTCCCATGTGCTCTCTCATTATCTTTTTGAGCTCCACATTGGTGACCCTTGTAGGGATCTCATCACCATCTCCACCTTTTGTTATATGTACCATTTCCAAATCATTTTCCCTAAGGATGCTTCTAGTTCTCTAATACCACTTGATGTAGAGTGGACAACTAGAAGGATGGAAAAACCAACTTACAATTTTTTATACTCTTAGTGTTTCAATGCAAAGGCCAAACATTCAAATTGAGGCTCCTCCCTCACCAATAACTCATACAGTAATGAATTTATGAATTCTAGGGAGTAACAAAAGTTCTTTTAATTTAGGTTACCTCATCTTAGACTTCTAAACAAGTCTTGACACTTGACTTGCGTATCTGGGTTAAAAAAGGATCAAAACTATCCTAATTGCTAGTAGCCTGTTAGACCCCATTTTAAAACTTTAAAATGTGATATTTATCATATTAATCATTGTTTGAACTGTTTATCACAGTTATGTTTCGGTTTTGAACCTATTGAACCGAGTTCAAAATGGTTCAACTGGTTCAAGGTAGTTTGAATGGTCAAACCAATTCAATGCTTTGAGATTCAACATCAAGGTTTAGTTCGCCAAATCCTGATTCACAAAATTCCAATATGATTTACAGATTTATTATAGCAATTCAATTCAATGATCAGATTTCAGAGGTATAGATCAGTGGCTTGAATCAAAAGGATGCAGCTCGAGGGGTTTATACAGTTCAAATTCAACATATCCGTGGAATTCCGCAGTTCACTGAAGTCAAAATTGATGAACAATTCTAGTCTTTACATATCTCTTATTGGTTCAAATAAAAGACACATGTGGTAATTCTAAATGCCTCTTGATCAGGGTACTCAGTTTTAATTACTTCAAGTTTCATATCTCATTCAAGATGATTTTCCATTTTAATCGACGTGGACTGTGCATGTGATTATGAGGAATCATAGTAAACTGTTTGACAGAATGCTGAAGGACATAAACCAATGCAGTACCTGAAATTGGCGTGAAGAATCGGGTTACGAAATCTGTGAATGACAATAACAACATAGTATGAATGCTCAACGACACCCGCAGATGGCACATGGGAGGTTAACTAGAGATTCGGGTTCCTGCCAGTCTCTCCTATTTTGGAATATGAATAATACTTGTGACCTTCAATAGTCCAAATCGCACAGCCACAATATGAGCAACGGGCCTAGAATGAATCATGTAAACCCTCGTAGCTACTTGATAAACAAATGTTTATAACAACCCGCATTAAATTATCGGGACATCTTCAATACTACGGCCCAATAGCATCGGATATGATGAGAAGCATGTGCAGCGACAACAAGAAGGAACCAAGGCTCATGTTAATATAGAAATACAGGGAGAATCATGTGGACTATTTGACAAAATGCCAAAGGTCCTCTCCATATGATGGCTCACACTGAAACCCATACAGCTCGATGGCTTGTGCATGTGCAAAACAATGGTGCAAGAATAAGGGCGTATGCAAGCCCAATTGGAAGTGTGATGTACGATGGGCCATCCCAACCCCGATCATATAGTCTCAACCTGTACGAGTCAGCCTCGCGATTGTCCAATTTTGTTGCTCGGTCTTCAAGCCAGTGTAGTGGAACTCGGAATCAGGGGTAGCATGCAAGTCATTGGATGACATGCCCGATCCACTGTGGGAGTCTATTAGATGCAAGGACACAATGTTTGTAAAATAATTAAGATCCGAGTGGCCTTCATGCATCAGAACACCTAACTGACAACACAGAGCCGCCTGCCACCATCAAAGGATGAATCCCAGAAAATATTGCAAGCTTTGATGCATAAGGTATACCCAACAAAATGCTCACACAATCACTATGATTGATCCCCTAATCAAGTTCGAATACAGAATGTTTGGAACAGCCAACGGTTATGAAGTGAAAGAGATGCTTTCATAAGCATAAATTTCTCAAGCGTCAGGTTTCCCCAAGTATATGGAGGTGAAGTATGAATACCAAATGCGTGACAAAATGTCAATGCAGAAAATAATTGAAGATTGTACTGATCAGTCAATGCAGAAAATAATTGAAGATTGTACTGATCAAAGTAATGATGTCGGGACTCGAGGATGTCTTTTTATCACTTTTTGAAATATCGGTAAAATATGAGTTGTAAAAATCCACTTTCCCCTAGTTAGACACATTTCCTCATCAATATCTTTGTGCAATATAAAATACTAAGAGGATAAAATGAAAAGGGGGATATGCCACGAGTTCATATATAAATGTATCTAAATTGAAGGACATTACATATGACATTATAAACTACGTATATAAAGTTATTAAAAAAGAGGGCATGCCACATGGGGATAACACAGGAGCTCCAAGATTCAGTTATGAAATGAACAACTGAAAATTATTAAAGGATGGTTATTTATGGAAGCCATCTTCTATTCCTTCGAAGGTTGGTTTCTATTGGCAGACTTTGGGCTACAGTGAGAAGATCGAGATTCTATTTTGTTTGTAATGTAAAAAGAGAAAACCAGAGATTTTTGGTTTCATTTAATTCGTGGGTTCATGGGAAAGAGGATCTATAGTATATTTTTGTATGTTCAGAGGGAGAAAGTTTTTGTGTATTAGATTTTTGAATCTAGGCACTTGTTTTCTCATTGATATAAATCTCTGAATTAATTCAGTTCTCTCTGAAAATTACTTTGTTTTACTCAATCATGAAAGTGTTTATCTTTTGGGTTTTGAACCAAATATATTCATGTATTTAAAAGAATTGACGTGTCTTTCTCTCTTTGTGCTTTCTGTAATGTTAGGGCCGGATAAATGGTCGTTGTGCCGTTTATTTTCTGTTTTCAAATATTTGTTCCTTTCTCATCTACTCTGTGTTTACAGATAGGTGTTTGTGTGCCTTTCTTGCTTTCAGGTCAAAAGCATTCTTATTAATATTTTAGAAGATGTATTGAAAATCTTACAAGGGAGTTTTACCTTATTAAAATTCGGAGGGTGCTTGTACACTCTCATTGCAAAGAGACCCAACTGTTAGTGGTCTATTTTGTCTTCATGTTTGGGAAAATAAGGGTTATTTTGAAGGTTTTATTGAAAGACAAATATGTTCACTAACAGATTTTTGGTGACTCTGTTGGGGACAGGAATCAAAGGGTAGTGTTACATTTACTTCCTCAGACATTCTTGAAATATATTGTATATGCAGGATTGGCGACTCTACATAATAACCATGCCAAATAGAAAAGTTGTAAAAAAGACACCCTGAATCACTCCATCATGGAAATTTATCAGATGGATGACAAAGTGTTGCACAAGTACTTGGATAGTTTTAAAGAAAGCATCTCCTGGGCTGTCAGGAATAATGTCAGCTTGGAAGATGATCAAACCTCTATGTTATTGTGGAGAAGCCTCTGCGGACGGTTCCACAAACTCAAAGATTTGCAGGAGTATGAAAGAAAAGTGGCAAGATTGAAAGAAGAATTGACGGTTGATGATGAAGAGCCCTCAGTGATATCCTCTCACTTCATTTCTTGCATCTATTAAGTCTTCAAAGATAAAAAAAAAAAACAAGAGCCCATGGGTAAAGGTGGTGAAGGTTTGCCTAAATCTTTATTCTCTCCTAATATAGAAAATTTTGAGTTTGAAAATAATGATAATCATCTTGTTGTGGAGAATTATGTTCATAAAAAATATCAGAATAATATGCAATCAGATGTTGAGGCTTTTCTTTCTGCTAAAAGAATAGATAAAGATGATTATTGATGTATAGGAATCCATGACCATCTCATAGAATAATCTTGTCATTCTAAAAATAAAATTGATAGTGGTGACAAGATGAAGCAACACATTGGCAAGGTTTCATTTTAGGCTGGATATCTGACCAGAGAAAGAATTTCTGAGATTATCTTTCAGCCCATGGATAACTCAGTACAAATATTCAATAATACTCTCCTAAGTAAAGAACAAGAAATCAGGGCAAGATTCATGCCATCTCTCCAACCAGATGACTTCTCTCAGATTGACTCCGCAATAAGGAAAAAAAATTTTTTTATGGAGATGGAAGACAAAGTTACTTGGAGCGAGCCTAACATGTTGTACCTGCCAACAGGATTTTGTGAGATTGTCACTATGAGGGATAATCCTTTATTCCAAATATGTCACTCCTCTTCAAGTGAGAAGGATTATTTCTTTTCTCAAGGAACAGAGAATGCTAAAATAAATGTGGAGCAAGGAGAGGATGAAGCCGTCACACTATTTCAGCCCCAAGAAACATTAAAATTTTCAACAAATACTATGTCTAGTGAATAAGAAGTGATACATTAGTTCTTTCCACCCTTTGGAGAAAGGAATGCTCTTGTCAAAACTCCAGGTATCGATCCACCTTGTACCTTTATTTCAGATAGAATATTTTGAGATTTAATAGTAGGGAGAGATGGAATATTTTACATGTTCGATAATGACCTGGTTCTTGATAGAGATGAAGGAAACTTTAAAACAAGATTTGATCCTATGCTGGATGAATTTTCTGCCTTCTCTGAAATTAGTCATGATGCAAATGATTATACAAAGGAAAGTGTTTTTATTAACAATGGTAATGAAGCCTGCATTTTAGTTCATGGAGATGTCCCCCACCATTTTTTTTTTTGGGTATAAAGTAAGTCTGGCCTGGGAAATATTATAGACAAATCTTTAGAAAATAAAGAATGCTATGATGAGATTTGTTTTTTTGGAAAGGAGTGCTGGGTGAGAATATTTCTGCATGTTATTAGTTTGATGTTCAGTACGAATGAAATCGCCAGAGAGCAATGGTTCAGGGCTGTAGTATGGAGGCACCATCTGTTGCTTTGAAAAGGTTCCCATTTCTCTCATCCAGTTAATGGATTTGTGTAAGTTCTTCTTGCTTCTGGTTATTGTGGTAGGGGTTTTTCCTACTTATGTATATATTGTGAATATCTTTTTTTTGTGTGTAATGGTAGTTGGAATAATTTTCAAGCTTCGGCTTGTTGCTAGTCAAGGTGTTTTTGGCTTGTTCAGCCCTTATCCCCCTGCTCTCTTTGCAAGAAACTCCCTACACTTGATTTCTCTATGACTCTACTACCCAATGGATACTAGGCACCATTCCTTGACCTGAGATAATGAGATTCTCTTCATTTTTCATGAAAAGCAATCCCCCTGTAGAGCCAATGTTAGACCCCATTTTTAAACATTAAAATGTGATATTTCTGATATTAATAATTGTTTGAACTCTATATCACGGTTATGTTTGGGTTTTGAACCTCGTTGAACCGAGTTCCAAATGGTTCAATTGGTTTAAGGTAGTTTGAATGGTTAGACAAATTTAGTGCTTTGAGATTCGACATCAAGGTTCACTTCACCAAATCCAAGCTGACAAAATTCCAATATGATTTATAGATTTAGTATAGAAATTCAATTCAATGATCAGATTCTTGAATCAAAAGGATGCAGCTCAAGGGGTTTATACAGTTCAAATTCAACATATCCATGGAATTCATTAGTTCACAGAAGTTGAAATTGAAGAACAATTCTAGTCTTTACATATCTCTTTTTGGTTGAAATAAAAGACACATGAGGCAAGTCTAAATGCCTCTTTCTCAAGGTACTCAGTTTTAATTTCTCCAAGCTTCATATCTCATTCAAGATGATTTTCCATTTTAATCGACATGGACTGTGCATGTGATTATGAGGAATCCTAGTAAACTGTTTGATAGAATGTCGAAGGACATAGACCAGTGCAATACCTCACATTGGCATGAAGAATCAGGCTATGAAATCCATGATTGATAATAAAAACACAGTATGAATGCTTGACAACACCTGCAGATGGAACATGGGAGGTATACTTGAGATTCAGGTTCCTAACAGTCTCTCCTATGTTGGAATATGAATAATACTTGTGACCTTCAATAGTCCAAATCACAGAGCCACAATATGAGTAATGGGCCTAGAATGAATCATGTAAACCCTCACAGCTACTTGATAAACAAATTTTTCAAACAACCCGCATTAACATATTGGGACATCCTTAATACTAAGGCCAAATAGCATCGAATATGATGAGAAGCATGTGCAATGACAACAAGAAGGAACTGAGGCTCATGTTAATATAGAAATATAGGGAAATCAGATGGACTGTTTAACAAAATGCCAAAGGTCCTCTCCAGATGATGGCTCACACTGAAACCCATACAGCCCGATGGCTTGTGAATGTGCAAAACAATGGTGCAAGAATAAGGGCTTATGAAAACCCAATTGGCAGTGTTATGTACGATGGGTCATCCCAAACCCGATTATATAGTCTCGACCTGTACGAGTCAACCTCACGATTGTCCAAGTTTGTTCCTCGATCTTCAAGCCAGTGTAGTGGAACTCAGAATCAGGGGTAGAATGCAAGTCATTGGATGAGATGCCTGATCCACCGTGGGAGTCTATTAGATGCAAGGAGACAATGTTTGTAAAATAATTGAGATACAAGTGGTCTTCATGCATCACCACCTCACTCAAAAACATAGAGCCTCCTGCCACCATCAAAGGATGAATCCCACAAAATATTGCAAGCTTTGAGGCATAGGGTATGCCTGACAAAAAAATCACACAATCACTATGGTCGACCCCCTATTCAAGTTTGAATACAGAATGTTTGGAATAGCTGACGGTTATGAAGTTAAAGAGATGGTTTCATAAGCATAAATTTCTCAGTGAGCGTCGGGTTTCCCCAAGTATATGGAGGTGAAGTGTGAATACCAAATGCGTGACAAAATGTCAATGTAGAAAATAATTCAAGATTATACTTATCAAAGTAATGATGTCAGGACTCAAGGATGTCTTTTTCTCACTATTTGAAATATTAGTAAAATATGAGTTGTAAAAATCCACTTACCCCTAGTTAGACACATTTCCACATCAATATCTTTGTGCAATATAAAATACTAAGCTGATAAAATGAAAAGGGGGATGTGCCACAAGTTCTTATATACATGTATCTAAATTGAAGGACATTATATATGACATTATAAACTATGTATATAAAGTTATTAAAAAAGAGGGCAGGCCACATGGGGATAACACATGAGCTCCAAGATTCAGTTATGGAATGAACAACCAAAAATTCTCAAAGGATGGTTATTTATGGAAGTCTTCTTCTATTTGTTGGGAGGTCAATTTCCATTGGGAGACTTTGGGCTACTATGAGAAGATCAAGATTATATTTTTTTTGTAATGCAAAAAGGGAAAACTTGAGATTTTTGATTTCATATTTTAATTTGCGGGTGCTTGGGAAAGAGGATCTGTAGTATATTTTTGTATGTTTATAGGGATAAAGTTTTAATGTATTGGATTTTTGAAACTAGGGGCTTATTTTCTCATTAATGTTAATCTTTGAGTTAATTCAGTTCTCTCTGAAAGTTACTTTGTTTTACTCAATCATGAATGTGTTTATCTTTTGGGTTTTGAACCAAGGTTATTCATGTATTTAAAAGAATTGATGTGTCTTTCTCTCTTTTTTCTTTCTATAATGTTAGGGCTGAATAAATGGTCTTTATGCCGTTTAATTTTTGTTTTCAATTATTTTTCTCCTTTCTCATCTACTCGTGTTTACAAATAGGTGTTTGACACACCTTTCTTTCTTTCAGGTCAAAATCATTATTATTAATAGTTTAGAAGATTCATTGTAAATCTTACAAGGGAGTTGTACCTTTTAAAATTCAAAGGGCACTTGCACACTCCCATTGCAAAGTGACCCAACTGTTAATGGTCTATTTTTTCTTCTTGTTTGGGAAAATAAGGTTTATTTTGAAGGTTTTATTGAAACACAAATCTGTTCACTAACATGGCTCTAACTCGTTGGTTTTTCAAGGAAAAATCTCAATTTATCCACATAACCCCTTGAACCATTTAGGGATTTAGATACCCTTTTGGGGACTTAGTCAAACTCCAAAATCTTGTGTCTTGACTCATATCCTGTACCACTAAACCCTTATTGTTGGACGTAGACCTAATATGCCTAATTAGGATTGGTCTCTGAAGAAACTCCTTAGGGATGGGCTCAAAGAATCAATATAGAGGTTTGTATGTGTACATATAACCCCAAATAAACTATTTACAAATATTCATGGCTTCTAGTCACTCCCTAACATGACTATCTCACACTTCTCCTTGTTTCTAGACTAAACACATGGACTTCTTTAGCCTAGGGCTTAGAGGGAAAATAACCAACCCTTTCTCCATGTTCCTTCCCTTCAAGATTCTTAAATTACACATCCCTAACTTGAATTACACTAGGATTCATGGATTTTCCATCATAGGACTTGAAGTTAGGGATCCATCTTTCATGGAACCCTATAAACAAGGGCTTTCTAGATTTGTTTTCACTAAACTAAACACAACTCTCACCAAAATCCACCAAATTGGTTCAAACCAATTGTATTAAGAAAAAAAATCATAGTACTATGAAAAACCTTGAAAAATCATCTAATTGAATCACCAATCAGATTGTACAGTACATAAATCAGACAAGTTAAGCAAACAACAAGGTTTTATTCCTTCAATCTCCATCAAACTTCATACATCGACCATCGTTTATCATGGATGTTCAAATTATTCCTAACTAGACCTCTCCCAATGGCTACAAGTTTTTTTCAAATGTTTTTGGCTGTTGGTTGCCAAAATGCAACTTCTCAAGAAACTTGTCAAAAGTTGCATAGCAACTTTTAAATGTTGCATGACAACAATAACATCTTTTGAGGACTTTTGAAAAAATAGACTCTAATGATCCCATAGAAGCTTGTAGGCTCTTGAAAGAATTAAAAAAATAAATTTAAACCTATATATACCTTCAAAATAACTAAAGACCCAATTCTAACCCTTAAATGCCCTTTGGTCTAATTAGGACTCTAGGTTTAATAAACACCTTAGGGCCTATTAGCCTTTAAAAAATGGGTCATTTAGATGATTAAGTACATTATGGGATCCTTTATTTTGATGTACTAACCACTTTATTACATTAGGGTTCCCTGCACCATAGATGATGATGATGCATATTATACTCCCCTTAAGGATTTCATGTTAGACTCTTCAGAACCAAGTAATGTTGATAAGGGTAAAGGTAAAATAAAAGTGTCTTCTCATATGTTTGATAAAGGAAAGGATAAAGCCCCTAGTGGGTCTCAATTAGTGGGGGTGGGGTAATAAATTCCTTTATAATTAAGAAACTCAAAAAAATTCTTAAAAGGATTTAAACCATACTCTTTATTCCCCTATTTCATAGTCTTTGTTTGTGGATGATAAGGATATGAAGATTAATATTGTTATTCTAATGGATTTAGGTAATGACACCCCTTGTGAGAAGGGATATTTTATTCAAGAAATAATTCTTACAAATAAAAATGTTAAGGAAGCCATAGATAGAGAAAAGTCTCTATTTCTATGGATAGTGGTCAATATTTATGCTTTAAAACATAGGATCACTCATACTCCAATCCATGGAATGGATAAGGTGATGACCAGTATTCATGCACTGGAAAATAGTATTGTAGAGTTGAAAGAGTATTATGAGCGTCAAAACAAAAGTATGGAGGACTCAATTGTTATTATTGAGGATAAATTGAAGGCAGTTGTGGTCATTAGTCAAATAACCATGGAGAGTAATTCTAAAGGTATCAAGAAATTAAATTCTCAAGTGGAATCTCTACAGTGTTTATTCAAGGGAACCTCTATATTCCTCTCTCATATTTTTAAATTGACAAAAAAGTTCCTAATGAAAGCAATGTTGTTGTGAAAGAAAATGATACGATCTCTCTCCCTAGCCATACCACAAGACTTCAAAGAAATGATAAGGGGACACTGCTATTCACAACATTTTTAACAATGTACACAGTAGAAATGAGGATATTATGCATAAAAAATAAGTTTGATGAAAAATCTATATGGACTTTGGGGCTATGTTCCTTTTTTGAGCTATTGTCTAGTTGTGTTTAGTTTCCAGTTTCTTTCTTTGAATGTTTTTTTTGTAGAAAGGTTTCTATTCCCTTAAAAAAATAAATTTCCTTTAATGAAAAACATTTTCATTCTCTGCTTTTCAAAGGTAGTGCATCATCCTAAAAAGTAATAACCCTTAATTAGGTGTTCATTTTATCCCCATTTTAGTATGTATGGGTTCCCACATTAATTTCACATTCTCCTGATGCTTATTAGACCTTCAAACTAATATCATCAGTCCTATATTAATTAAATTTATTCAAAACTTGATATTGGCCCTTATATCTAAGTGTGCTCCTCTATTTTTTATGCAATCAAACAATTAAGTTCATTTCCTATGACCTATATTATAATTTATGTCCTTAAAATTCTCTCTTGTCCTCAGATTGAGGTGTATTAGAAAAAACTGACTCTTGTTGAGTATCTAGGGCCCATAATTCAAATTTTGGCTCAGTTTCCACTTTAAAGGATGCTAATGGAAGCCTATACCTAGTATAGGAGGCTACTATAGGCCTATACTATTCATTTGGGTTCCCAAATTGGCTCGGGGCCCGATATTGGGGTGTTAGTGGGGTTTCTTGATTTGTGGTCAGCCTGGGTCAAATTTGAATCCCAAAATGAGGGTGTAAAGTATTGAAAGAAGTATTATCCCCTCACTTTAAAATATATTATCATACACAAGAATCTACTATACATTTCTCAAGCATTCATGATCAATCAAGAAAATTAGAGTTCAAGACCTCTTCTGTAATTAAGTCTCCAAGTCTTCAATCCGTCTAAGCATTCTTCCTTTTTCTTCATCAATAATTGTTTGAAAACCATAACATTAATCATTCAAGGCATTCCTTTCATGATTTAATTATTTAACAAGCTATTGCATTAACATTTTCTATCACATCCAAAGAGACATTGCATCATGAAGGTAGAAGGTGATGTATAATTTAGATCCAGTTTCTATCTCATTTATATTTATGAATTTTCTATTCATTTTCAAGTTTGACTCCAACATAGGGTCTTGAAAAAGGAAAACCCCTTTTCACAACCTTTTCCCTAGTTTTTTTGTGTGATAGAAGAGCTTATAGAGCTACCGGATTAGGATCAAAAAGATTGAGTATAGTCAGAGAAAACTAAAAAAATTTATACCAAAACCAAGAGTACAAATCACCATTGGAAATTTGTCCCTGGGTATAGGGAAAGTTTCATCTTATCCGTAGTATTTTGAGCTCAAATTTGACAGAGAGTTACATTAAAATATCTTGGGCCCAGATATGCAATTATAACTTATTTTGATATTCTGGGAGTCAGCAATTCAGGTTAGAAAACTCAGTTCTCCTATTACATTTCTATGTGCATTAAAATCCTCCTCTGCCCCCTTCTAAATAAAATTCCACAATTGGATTATGTCAGATTTGTTCTCATTTAGTAATTTACATATCCATGTGAATGAAAGTGGTAGGAAATATGAGGATCCATAGTACATGCTAGAAGTAGTTTATTAATACAAAAAATGGGAGGCCAATGTTATGAATGGTTAGATAAGTTAAACAAATGGATGCTCTAGACTACTTTTGGTCCTATTTTGGTCAAATGGTTTGTTGGGCTTATGATCCAAAGTATTCATTTGTAGTAAATTCAAAATCACATTTAAACAATTTATGAGTTCTTAGTTAGTTTATAACAATTTCTTATAGGAAAAGTGGTAGTAAAAATTAAAAGAGAAAAATAATTTATAAAGGTGATTAAATACTTTAACCAATATTAAACATCTATTACAATAAATGCTATTTTTTTTCTTACATGCCTCAAAATTATTAAATATTTCTAGTTATATGCTCCCTCTAGTGATTTATTCTAAATTAGATTTTTTTATTAATAGGTCTGCTTGGTCAAATTCATACCGAGTTTTATGTTTTTCCTAGCCTAGATTATTATGATGTGCCTAAGTGTCTCAATTTACATTATTTTTCTCTATCTATGGAATTTTTGTTTATATTATTCCCTTTATTAGGTTTCTTGGCTTTCCTTTCATAACAAGCTAAGTCTCCCTTTCTCAAAATCTTATTAGATTCTAGATTTAGGTAACACCCTTCTAGATGCTTTTGTGTGGCTAGGAATTCTCATGATTTTTTATGTGTATTAGGTTATCTATTTTATTTTTATTCAGCTTATGATCAATGGTATTACATTCAACTACAACATGTCATTTGAAAATAATAGAGGACAAGGTACACATAAATCAATTTATAGCAATTCTATTCAAAAAATTGTAAAATGCCTAGAGGAAAATAACATACTTTACACATGTTAATTCACATTCATCTACAACTTGTCAAATAGAAGAATACTCCAAAACATCTGACCTAGCATTGCAATCAACATTTGAGGTATTGATCTTGAAATTGTCAAATTTCAAAACTCTCAATTACATCAAAAATAACTTTAGAGAGCAATAATATATTGACATATGTTGCAGGTTGATGAAAATCTAAAAGTAGCCAAAACATTGTCAGATCTATTTCATGTATTTTGTCCAAAATGCAGCTATAAGCTTGAGAACTATGAAACACTTGAGGGGAAAAATACACATTGTGTTGTTAGATGTGATGAAGAAGTCAACTACATCTACTTCTTATATATCAAAACCATTCAAGTGACTAACAAAAAATAAATAATAAATTTTTTAGCTGACAAATATATGATTCAAATATTGTTTACTTGTCTACAAAATATTCTATATGAAGAATACTTTGAAGACATGTCAACAACTTTTTCTTTTGTGTGAATTTTGAATAAGGGGACATATCACATTAAATCATAACAATGTTATTATAAATGTCATTTCCAATCATCAATAGTAAAAAATTCAAGAACAAGCTATATATGGTATTATCAATTGATCTATATTAGTACTTATATGTTTCTACTTTTGGCAATTGCTTACATAATTCAATAATTCCTGATGACAACTACCTTAACAAAAAAATTGTAGGAAGCAAATGGGATACAAACAAAAAATAATGATCGATATCTACCACCTAAGCTGCCACTACTTCTTCTCTCGATAAAGTTGGTGTAAATTAAGGACATGTGTTCACAATCTTTTATAAGGCCAACTATACAATTCAATAGAACGACTACTTATCCAACTTTTTCTCATTTTCTATTGCTATAACATTTCACATATCACTAGATGTGCTTTACTAAAGCTTATGATTGCCATCATTTCTACAAATGCTTAGACCTAATTAATCATTTCTCTATGTGAGACATCATTATAGCTTGAGCATATGTCATCATTATCTAACTATGTATTTTACATGTACAAAATGTCTTAATAATATATTAAGATTTGGATAATTAAACAAGTGCCAAGAAAACAAAGAATGGACATTGTATAAACCAATTGCATATGCAATATAACACAAACTATCAACTACGTCACTGGCAAGAACATGAAATAACCATTTGTTCTTGTTACTTACAATAAATATTTTACAACCTTTACACAACTAGTACTCTCCACACACACACACACACACACACACACACATGTTCTACAAAAAAGCAACCATCAATTTTTTAAAGAAAAAAAATAAGTTAAGAAATTATGAATTTTATAAGCTTGAAAAAAAGATAAGATTTTTTATTTATATCATTGTCACATCAAGTAAAATGATAATATTCTATATAAATACTTTACAAACTAATTATCATCAATCTTTATGAGAAAGAAAAGGATTTTCCTCCTTATAATTATTAATTGAGGATTATCTCATAAATAAAGGATAGATTTTTATTGGATACCAAAAGAAGATAAGGTTACTATAACAAATTAACAAAGATAATATTCAAAATAAAGATAATAATCAAAGAACAGGGTTTACAACCACTCAAGTTTTCATAAATGAGTTTTTGGGTTTATATGAGCTCTTTTTATTGACCCTAGCGGATGTGTTCGTGCATTCGGTAACCGTGGGTATTTGTGTTATAAGGATTTCTTTTTGGGTTCCATTTTTTGTAGACTTGTGGATTTCCCTTTTCTCCAAGCAATGGAAGCCCTAACTTGTAACCTGAATGAGGCGGTCCTCTTTTAGTTTTTGTATAAGTTGAAGAGCAATCATAGTACAAATTTAAATTGCCTCCTGGGCCACGTCCATGGCTTTTCATACGAAGTCTCCATCTCTTGGGAAACCTTCCTCATCACTCTGGGCCCATTTGGGTGCTGGAATACCAAATGATGGATATGGTCAATTCAAGAAGATGCTACAATTCTGGAAGATACATATCCTAGAAATGATTTCTAGAATATGAGCTAGACCCATTTGGTTATCCCAGAAGATGACTGAGAAGATCCATAAATAATTTTAATTTTCTATTTCTTAATTTTTTTTAATATGGTGTGTATGTGTATATATATACACACATACATGTGTGTATATATGCACACATAAAGACATGTGTGTATATATACACATATATGTATATGTACATATACATGTGTGTATATACACATATAGACACATGTATGTATATACATGTACATTTACATGTGTGTATATATACACACATGTGTGTCTACACACACATACACACATATACACATATACATACATATGTGTGTATATATATACACACATGCGTATATACACATGTGTGTGCTTATATACACACATGTATACAGAAACATTTCTATACACATGTATATATGTGTGTATATATATATATATATATATATATATATATATAGACACATGTGTATATATACACACATGTCTAGATACATACACATAAATATATATACATGTATATATATATATATACACATGTATATACATATACACACATTTCTATATATATACACATATACGCACATATACACACATACGAACATTTACACATCTATCATGTCATAGATCAGATGAGATATTAATTTTTCTTATGTAAAAATTGGATTGGAATTGAAATTCCAATTCCACCTATTTAGGTGGAAGAGTGATATGTCCATTTTGGGGCAAAATTGGAATTTCATAATTCCAATATTATTTTTATTCATGCACCCAAACATGGAATTTGGCATTATCTGGAATTAGATAATGCAAATTCTAGTCTAATTCCATCCCCCATTTACGGGCCCTCTCTTACATTGCTGACAAGGAAATACAAATCCATTGTGTTCCTTTGGTTGGGCTCTGTTCCTGCCATTGTTGTTTTGTTGCCTGCCATGGTGAAAGAATTCCTAAAAACCCATGATTTTGTTTTTACAACTAGACCAAACTCCGTATTTTCTAAAAATGTAATCGAAGGATTTGCTGAAAATTTAATCGACGAGGACTTCCATTGTAGATTGGAAAAAGGAAATCTCATTGCAAAAGATCACATTAAATATTTGGTAGAAGTGATCCTCGACATGGCTGAAACAATATCACGAACCCACATTAAAGTGATTATCTAAGTAATTTTGAGAATCAAGGCAGCCTTGGCTTTCACAAATCTCATTTCAACTTGTTTTAAGCTATTATTCTTCCAACAAAGTTTTAACATGTTTTAAGCTATTCTTCTTCCAACAAATCTGATTAAAAATTGTTTTAACTATCTTATTCCAACAAAGTGTTTTCTATTAGTTAAATCAATTGGAATAATTCCATGTTTGGGTCTCAGTCAAGTGGGACAAATTTAGTTTGTTAAATCTACTCTTCAAAACCTTCGAACCTATGACTTAAGCCTCTTCTCTATTCCTACTAAAGTTGTGGAAGCAATGGAAAAAATTCAAAGAAGATTTCTCTATTCAGGGGCAGAAGAGCATAAGAGATTTCCTTTGATTTCTTGGGATAAAGTTTGCCTCCCTAAAACACCGAAGGTCTTGGTATCAGGAGAATCACGCCTTTCAACAGAGTGCTCAAAGAGAAACAGATATGGTGCATCTTTCATGGAAAGGGGGAATGGAGGGACTTCTTTAAAGATAAGTATCTTTCTAATGACTCTTTGAGTTATTTCTTTTATTGTGATGAAATCCCGAAAGGCTCTTTTATCTAGGATGGCTTCCTTAATGCTAAAGACTTAGCCAAATCTAAAGCTAAATGGAAAATTGGTAATGTCCAAACTATTAATTTCTAAAATGACAATTGGCTATAGTTCAGTCCAGGACTATGAGCCCTATAATATATGGAAATATGAGTGTAACCAAGAATTTGGCCCCCTGGTATATAACTATAAAGTGGGAAATACTTGGGTGGATTTTCCCTCTATCTCCCATGATTTCTCTCTTCCTACCATTGCTCTGAATGCTATTTCTTTGTACACTAATTAGGATGTCTTGATATGGGAAGGATCCCCACAAGGTACCTTAACGGTTGCTTCAGCCTACTCTTATGAGATGCAACATGAAGCCAAGCCTTTTTGGGCTAATGCCTGGTTCCCTAGCCTTATTGCCAAAATCAATGTATTCTTCTGGCTTGTGCTTTAGAACCATATTCTTACGATTGATAACCTTTTACATAGAGGCCTCCCGATCCCCAATAGGTGTGTGTTTTGTATGTTTCAAGATGAATCTATGGACCACCTTTTTCTTCATTTCTCGTATGTTAGTTCTATCTGGCTACACATCCTCTTTCTTTTTGGGTTGCAATGGTGCTTTCCTTCCTCTATTCAGGACCTCTTTTCCCATTGGACCCAACCTTTCAAGAAAACTGCTTTTCAAAAAATCTGGACATGGGCTCTCCCTCACCTGTGTTGGGGAATTTTGAAAGAGTGTAACAACTATATCTTAAGGGACTATAGTGCTCATACCAGAATAATTTGTCAGAAGATACTTCATGATTTATTGGAAAACTATGTTTCCTGTGTAGGTACTAATGCTTTTGCAGAAAAAAAAAACTCTGCTGATCCTAAGAAGACCAACGACAAAAGACAAAATTGCACCTAGAGCTATCCTCTGAAAGGATGGTTTAAAGCCAACTTTGATGGTGTTTCCAAGGGTAACTTGGGAAAGGAGGGAAATTTTGGTGTGATTTGAGATTGCTTTGGTAAGGGAACTGTTGCGGTCCCTCCAAGTTACCAAATTAGCCCATGATTTTGGGATCAAAAATATATGGCAAGAAGGTGACTCTAACAACATTATAAATTGCCTCAACAAGTCACACCTAGCATCATGGACTATCATCAATATGATAGAATAAACCCACAATCTTTTGAACACATTTGAGAAGGTACATATATCACACTTGTACAAGAAAGAAAAACAAGTTGTTGACTCGTTTGCCACCTTGGCGGTGAAAAGTGAAAATCAGATTTGATGGCTTCATGAAGGAGACCTCCCACATGAGGTGAAGGATTTAGTCGATTACGACAGAATCTAGGGAAAGGAGGGATTTAATACCATTAATCATGATATTTAATGTTGTGCTTTGCAACAAATTTCCCATAAATGAAAAGTATGGGATTGGCAGGAAACATAATGATTCCAAGTCACATTCGCACACTTTCTAGGTGCCCATTTACAAAGTTAAAACTTACCTTTTAAGGTACATAAGAATAAAAATCTGGAATATCTCGGTGACAAACGGTCTGTTAAGTTGTAATTTCCATTTTGTAAGACAAAGATTTTTTCATGCAATGGGTGGTGAAAGACACAAAAGGGAGCCTTCTAACGACTGTGAGAAATGGAGGAGACAGACTAAGATCTAGAATTACCTTCAGCAAGGCGGAATTTTCACTTTCATTGAAAGGCTTCATGGAGGGAAGCCTTCGGTGACTAAAATGTTTGAGAAAAGATGGGACAAGGGTAGTGTGGTGATAGAGGGAAGAAATTTTACAGAGATCATAAAATTTGAGACTCTACGATCAGTGATTTCATGAGGAATGAGGAAGAGAATAAAGCTCTCATCAAAGTCGAGACTTATTATCTTCCTGAAGGGTTCAAAACACTATGGAGATTTGGCCTAAGGGACATCATATCTTATGTTATGCTAGACACTAGGTTCGATATGATCATAACCTATCACTTCATCCTAATGAAGCACTTTAGGCATGGTATGCAGGTTTCTATCCCATGCTACTTATATGCTTCTATTAATGAAAATATCAATGGGTTTAGGGATAAAGCTATTGCAAGCCCAAACTATGGGGAAAGAGGTCATTGAGAAAGAGGATAGAATGAATGTCTCTCACTCTGATTATATTCCTTCAGAGACTAAAGACAGGGAGGGTATGCACTTTGAGGATTAGGAAGATTATGACATTAAAAAAAAGAATCTGGGTTCCTCCTCTAAGAAGCGTATTTCCAGTATTCATAGCATTAAAAAAGAAAAAAATGGTGACCCCATTTAAAAAGAATAATACCACTGTGATATCCTCTGAGGAGGAGTATAATGAAAATGAGGAAGGCATGAATATCGATGGTGAGGAAGAGATATCCAGTGGAAAAGGAATAAAGAGAAGGTAGACCGACATTGTGAAGTACAAAAACAAAAAGAGCAAGAACACGGATGATAGCACTAGCTAGAAGACTCCCAAGGACCAGAATCATAGAAAATCCCCTTGATCTTTCCACAAGGAGAAGGAGAAGCTCCAGGATGAGCATTATGGCACTAATCAAGAAATACCATCTCCCCATCTCTCTGACCGCCATAGTACAATGAAAGAAAAGGGGAAAGACAATTATTATTATTGCTACATGTTTGCGCAGGGGAGGAAAACTGCTTGGTGCAATTTTGAAGTTAAAACAACCAAAATGGGGATAACCAGGGAAGTCATAAATCCCAAATTTATTGTAGGTGAAGATGGTAGGATTAAGCTGGAGGAGCTGATTGACACGGATATAGTTATTCTTAGTGATAATTCGACAGAATTTGAGTTGGATCTTCTCAATAATGCCATGAACAACATTCTGGACAACTACAAGTCTATGAATTGGTTATTCCATGAAGTGGGGGAGGTCAAGAACAAATCAAAAGGGACAAATAATATCACTGTTGATAACATTATTGAAGATCAGATGATTGAGAGTACAAGGGTCAGAAAAAATGGAGGATAAGATACTGAGTTTTGAGGCAACCCTTAAAAGCATTGATGAACATAGCTTCAACATCCTTAAAGCCTCTAATGAGCATACCAAGACTCTCATTGAAAAACTGGAAGAGAAATCGGAAGGGACATATGCAGACATTACAGGTGTAGAAAAAGAGCAGAAGACTGAAGAGGCACATGGTAAGAGGAGTAGGGCTAGTGAAAAGAAGAAGAAGGAGAATGATACTTCGAATGATCTCCAGAAGATAAAGGATTGAGCTTCTAAGATGGAGATCCTCCAGTCCAAGGCAGCAAGCCTGATGGTAGACATCTTCTCCCTGGCTCTTTTGGTTGTCCATGTGTTGTTTGTTTTTTCAGTAGTTTAGTTTGTTTTTGTTGTGGCCCTGTGGTGGGTTCTTTCATGTGTTGGCTTTGTTTCATTTTGTTTGGGAATACATTCTGATATTTTTCTATGTTTTGGGTTTCAGGCACCCTGTAAAACCTTTTTTTACTTAATCAAAAACAAAGTTTTTTCTATTGTCATTTTCTCCGCATAGATTAAAAAAAATGGAATATAGGGTGAATATTCTACAAATAGATTGAGAGGTTCGAGTAGATGTAAATTTAAACACTCAATGATTATCTTTGGTATTCTCAATGTGGTGCTCTGACATTGAGGATGCTATTCATTCTCTATTGGGTAATGAATGGATAATTGTGAATTCATCTACTCTATTTACTAAATTTTTCTCAAGGTTTATGACCATCTCAATGGATTTATAGTTTGATTCTTCATTAGTTCGGCGAATTGTTATTAAATATGTGAACTCAAATTTGTATGATGAAGATATGTTACCTTTCTACCTTAATTCACAAAAAATTTGAAATAGGTCTTTCCCTATTTATGGTTTCATCTCTTTTTAAAAATTTATAGTTGATACTTGAGTTCAAGTCTTGTTGGTTGTTGTCACGAGACATAGTGTAAAATTTGGAACCTTGTTGGGCCTAGTTGAAGAATTTAATGGATTCTTTTAGAAATTTTCTCCTAATGTTAATTCTATGACATTGGATTGATTCATTGCATTATACACTTTGCTAACACACTCTCAAGAATGATATGGTTATGATATTTTGATAGTTCCTTTGGTTCAAGCCTTGGATCCTTCTGAAGTGGATAATGTTCATTCTCCATCTCATGGCCTTGGATATTGGTACACCTTTTAATCTCAACAAAGGGTTGGTAGATTCAAAAACTAATCAACTACCCAATTAAATGCTAGTTACCTAAGTTAAACTTAAGTAAATATAAATAGTAAAAACTATTTACTCCAACACCTCCCTTAAGTGCAATTTAGGGAGTAAAAACTGCATCACGAGTCCTAAAAAAATAGCTATGTTAGGTAAGCATTGTAATATAAATATTTTACTTATGTAGGAATGAGATATATTTTAAATTAGAATGTTTATTTAAATGTGAGGGGAAGATAAGATGTTCCTTTTAACCTTAAATAAACAAAGGAAGGATCCAAATTGATTAACCCCAAAGGAAGGATCAATACATAAATGAATCAATCAATTGGAAATGAGAGCAAAAAGGAAGACCTTAGATTCTATTTATAGAAAAGAATATGTGATAGATTTAGAAAGATTAATAACTTTAATTGAAATGAATAGGGGAAAAGTACTAACCTTGAAATGTTATAGATATGAAGAATGCTATTTTTGGGGTCTACACTGAGATTCAGGAAAATCTACAGCTAGATCTGGAATAAAAACATAGAGACGAACTAAACCAAGAAATATTTTTACGATCTGATACAGTTCTAATTTTGACCCTCAATTCAATGTCACCATTGACCCAGAATTTCCCATTCCAACCTAGGGAAGAATTGACCCCCAAAACCTCTGACAGAAAATCTATTTCCAAATCCTAATAGTTTGTTGAAAAGGGTATCTAAATCTCCACTCCAACTTGCTATTCCAAACCTGTCCCTACAAGAAAAATGGTTTGTTTGTTGGAGGGAGGGGTTTGCCTTAATCAAACCCCGATTTAGGAATAAACCTTGAAATCAATAATTGAAATAAAGAATGCTATTAAGTAGTAGAAGTAAATCTAATAATGAAGCTATGATATTCAATAGATATGCAATTGTATTTCGAATGTAAAACTAAACAAGTATGTAAATATGAAAGCTTGGACTCAATATTAGAAACCATAAACCTCCATGATTATATGCTTGGAATCCACCTTTAAGAGAGCATGAATTAATCTTGAGGATGCAGAAAGGATCTTGAAGGAAGATCAAACCACCATGATGGATAGATCTAGGGTTTGAATGATGTATCTTGAATGCTTGAATTCTTGATCTTCAATAGAGAACTTGAATGCTTGAGAGGAAGACTTCAGCACTTTGAAAGCTTGGAAACATGTAGAACAATGATTTCTTGAGCTTCACTTTAGTGCTTCTTGGATAGCTGATGATTTGTACTTAATACGACTTAGCTTGGCTTCTTTCTTAGAGAAAATGAGAGGAGAAAAATTCCTTATATATGAATCTAGGGCACAATATTCTAGAGAGGCCTACATAGGAGAATTAAATTCCAATTACACCTATATCCCTAGAAGAGAACCTATATTAAATATAATTTTATATTCATCACTTCGGAACCCAAAACAACTGTCCTGGAAGTAGGAAATGAACTTTTAATGACCCCCAGTAGCCGACAAACTTTCAAATTAAAAAGTGGGACCCAGGTTAAAATCGAGGTTGACCTTGACCTTGGTCAAAGATGAGGTCAACCTTGACCTAGGTAAAGGATGAGTTCAACCTTGACCTAGGTCATGGTCAAGGTTGACCTTGACCCAGGGAGTGAGAACCCCTGGAAAATATACTAGATGGGATGGATGGTGCCCAGAGAGGCCCAATCAGGGTTCTAAATAGGCTCAAAAGTAGGAGAGGATACAAAAATAAGGGGATAATATGATGATGGTAAAAAACATCACCTAAGGAGGGATAAACATTTTAAACATGGAAGTGCTTCCATTTTAAGATGATACATTAAGCCCCCACTTTAGCGGGAGTATGGAAATCAAACATACTCATGGTAAAGTTAGAAGAAAGACTCTAGTGGATCGCAATGAGGTAGATCATCACTTATTCAAGGACATGAGCCCCCAGACCAAAGATTCTAAATCAAGATACATGTATAAATATATGAAATAAAAGATCAATTAATCATCAAAAACATACACGATTACATAAGCAAGACAATAGCAACACTATAGATAACATAGCTTCATGATCTAATCCTACTAGCATGAAAGTGAAAGAGAGAAAATAGAAAGTGATTACCTCACCTAGTAAGATGCCTACCTTACCATGAATTACCAAGTAGGGAGAGCCAATAGGTTCACCCATAAACTGTTCTTTGTAATTGTAATGCATCTTCTGACGGCTTTTGGAATACACATAGATCCACATTCTTGTATCACTATGGAATATAAAATGTGTGTATTTTCAGGATTTAACAACTTATGTGCGTTACCTTCCAAGGATTTATCATGTTTTTAAAATGTGTATTCTTCAGGATTTAAAAACTTATGTGCGTTACCTTCCAAGGATTTAGCAAAAATCAAAAATAAAAATGTGTGTCTCTTCGGGATTTAGCAACTTATGTGCGTTACCTTCCAAGGATTTAGCATGTTGTAAAATGTAAACTATAGTATAAGGGAGACCCTATATATACCCCCCTTCTTATCATGACTACACACTAGGTAGGATAAGGAAGAGAAAGAGGATAGCTACTTCACAAAGTAAGGAGATATCCAGTTTAACAATAATATACATTATATCCTTAGTAAAGAGTATTGACCCTTACCTCTAAGAGCATAGATAATCGTCAAATGGATATGTCACATATGGAAAAAGGACCCTCAAAGAGGAAGAGATCTTATCATCAATACCCCCACTGTAGAGGAGTGCTTAGGATAAAATGTCATATTCTAAATAAAAGAGGGACCAAAGATTCGATCATCAAGCCCCCTGCAATCAAGAGGAAGGGGAATCTCAGAATGAAGGAATCAAATGCTAACCCAAAGCAAAGGCAAGAGTTTATAAAGAACATAATTTGAAAAATAAAGAAGAGGTGATGACCTAGGACAATCACCTCTCATATACAAGGGTATTCATAGCCCAAAATATAAATCTTTATAAGGAGAAAATGTTGTAGAATAAACAAGTGCTACTAAGATAAGGAAAGTAGATCCTTAGATAGAGGAAGAAGGAGAATACCTTGCCCCCCAGGGATAGATGCAAGGGATATACCAAATTATATCAAGAGATATCTTTGCAAAAAAAATGTCCTAGAAAATATATCATGAATGATTATGAGTGAAGGATGTATGTACCATAATAGAAAATTATAGGGATAGAGTGTAGAAAGAATAATCAATTAAACTCAAAACAAAATACATGCTAAGAGCATAATGGATCCTAGAAGATTGGAAGGAAACACCTCTTTCCCCCCAGTTAAGAGACAAGAGGAGAAAAAATATTATCTAATTTATAGAAGAACAAGGGGAATGCCCTATATCAAAATTATGAAAAAATTGTAATACCACACGGGAATGAGATATAATTCCTAAATAATTTCTTCTCTAACATATATTTTGAAATGCACATAATCAGAAAGTAAATGTGTATTACCATAATGAAAAGGAAATTTGTATTTACAGAGAGCATTTTTGGACATAGGTTTAAAGATTTCTTTCTTAAAAGTGATTAACTGGACATACACTTTCTTAGCCACATCTTGAGGAGTATCAGGGTGATCTAAGGAAGGTGTTGGAAGAAGAATGTGAAGAGGAGGAAAATAGTTAAGATCAGCCACCTTGAATTGAGAAGGTGGGAACCCTATACCATCCATATCTTGTTTAGGGGATGAATGAATCAGGTTTTTAATGTCATGTTCATTAACACCAAGCCCTAAACCCCTATAGCCTTGTTTATCCACCATAGTATATCTGGTAGTGTACATATCTTGCAAAGCTTCTACATGAGGTGGTGCAGGAGCACCCTGGAGATGCCAAGAAAATATGGTAGTATCTTGTCATTTTGGTGTGTTAGTGTGTGTAAGACCCTCTAGTAGGGAAATGTAAATATATAAGGTCATGTTGACCAAGAGTAGTTTAGGTAGTTTTAATTTTGTGCTTCTTTTCTTGTGTTAATAGCTCTTTTTGGCTCCATTTAAATATGGTGTACTTGATGATGTCATAAAATGTTAGGATGATGTCATAGAAGGTTTTAGGGTCCATAGATACCCTAGGTAGTCTACCTAAATTTAACTAAGGTAGGTTGGTGAAGAAAACACTTAAAACGTGTTAATGGCTAAAAAATGAAAAATGTTGCTATGCAACATTAGCAACTTTTCAAAGTTGCTGACAACAATTTGTTGTCTAAAGGAAATCAATGTTTTAAGAAGTTTTGAACACATAGGAGAGTGGAGAAATGTGTTTCTAAGGGATATAAGGTGGAAAATCCCCAATTATTGAAGGAGGAATTCATTTGTACAGACTGTTATCTTGGACCCAAGGGTTTTCTGGAAAAAAATAGCAAATTTGAAGCATTTTGGTGTTGTTTTTGTATTGAATGGATTGAAATTAAATCTATGATCATTGGAGGATGTTTTTATGCATGTTAAAAATATTTTTCATTCATTAAGTTGTTTTGTAGTTGTGTTTTGTTTGTGGTTTAAAAATTCTTTCAGTTTGGGACTGTTTGCTGTCCCGTTTTGAGCAAAGGGTAGAGATGTGGACCAAACTCCACTTCCCACTATTGGTTCTATATAGCCATATGGGAATTGGGAATAGGTACATGGATCTACCATTATGTGGAAGGAGGATCTCTCAAAGTGTTGGCTTGTATTTTTAAGCACTTGCCCTAGGCGAGCTAAACTCATAGCCCGGTTAGAGGAACCAAGTGACAGTTGATTTAAAAAGTGCAGGAGGTGTTATCATGAGAAAAGAAGGCCATGGATGTGTTGCATGGTGTTTTTAAGGTGTTCCATAAGGTGGAGGAGTTCCCAAGGATCCAACAAGACACGTTTTGAAGCCCAAGACTCCAAACTGGCCTAAAAACAAGATTTGTGCCATTTTTTGATAACAGGGTGTACAGACAGTTCCAAGCTAAGGGACCTAGAAATTCCTTGTGGGTTTTTTCCTTACCTAAATAATATCAAAAAATATTAGGGGGTCCTTTGAGATATTTTTTCTTTTTTTAAGGTTTCCTATAAAGTAGGAGGGCTAATTGTGCAAAAAGGCTACAAGGCCTAGAAATTAGGAACTAGAACCCGATGGCAATATGGATCAATTTGGTGGTTTCAAACCTAGGTTGGAATGGAAAAATGAATTATGTTGAAGCCCAAACCCTCCTAAAAATCCAAACTTAAGTGTAGGGCTTGGAGTGGTTTGTGAAGAAGGTTCTTGTGGAACACAAGAATGGTGTTTTTTAACATGATAGTTAGTTTCCTTGGTTGAAGAGGAAGAACTGATTCTTCAAGGTGTTGAAGGGTGGATTGATGAAACCCTAGAGATCCTAAGAGAGACCTATTAATATTTTCAAGAAAACTCAGAAGGTTACCAAGGAGGCTCCCTATCAGAGTGGTATCAGAGCCCAAGTTCAAGATTTGGGAAAAGAAGAAATAGTGCAGCTAGTGGATGTTGCATACCAAGGACTCAAGTGAGGAGTAAAGTGCATCAAGCAAGATGGTGACCAATGCTGAATTGGCCAAGAAAGTGGATGAACAAGAAGAGGATAACAGGTTTCTGAGAGAGAGATTGGCTCAAATGGAGCAACTCTTGGATGAAGTCCGAGCTAAGGCGGATAGTGTAAAGGACAAGGTGGACTAGAAAGAGGAAAAAGAAAATAAGGGGAAGGAGTGGGAATTAGAGGAAGAAACACCTACCGCTGATCTGGTCTTACTTGAGGAACCCTTCTTGAAGGCACTCAAAGCTTTGAGTGGTAAATCTTGGAGGGTGTGCCATTGTTTAATGGACAAATGGATGGTGATTTGGTTTTAGATCTGATAGACAACCTTGAGAATCATTTTGAATGTGATGGGGTGACTGATGCTCAAAAACTCAAGGTGGCCAAGTCTAGATTAAGAGGACCAACACTTACCTAGTGGAAATTTGTTCAGAATGAAAGGGAGAAAGAGGGAAAGAGTCCTATTGTGTCATGGAAAGGTATGTTGGCAATGTTGAAACAAACTTATCTCCCAGATGACCATGAAGTTCAAATGCATAGAAAGAGACAAAATCTCAGACAAAAAGACCTTGAAGTCTAAGCATATATAGAGGAGTTTCAGAAGTTATGTTTGAGGTCCAAGGTAATGGAGGATGAAAGCATTAGATTGGCTAGATATCAAAATGGGCTCAAGAGGTCTATACAAGAGGAGATGAGTCTTGCAACTTTGACAAGTGTGAGACAATGCTATCAAATGGCTCTTAAGATAGAAGAGAAGAGAAAGAGGAAGCATGATCAGACCTCAAGAGGAAGAGGTAGAGGTAAAGAAAATAGAGGAAGAGGCAGCTTTGCAGGTAGTTTTGCAGGAAGAGGCAGTGACTATAGGTCTCAAGGTGAAACTAAATTGACTGAGATAGTCAATGAGACCAGTGGTAGAGCTAGCATGAATAGAGGAAGAGGATTCCAAGGTGGTGGAAGAGGCAGATTTGGAGGTTCAGGCGGGGCCTCACACTTTGCAAACATGAAGTGTTTTCATTGCAATCAGCTAGGCCGTCCAGCCTATAGATGCCCGGAGAAAGCTTCCACCTCACATGGTGATAAAAGAGTGAATTGCATTGCACAAGAGGACAATAACCGTGGTAAAGGCACTAAAATAAATCTTGATTCGGGAAGTGGAGAGAATCTCATGATTAGGAGAATACTCATTAAAGAACTAGTCAAAGAAGAAGCCAAGCAAAGGAGGGCACTATTCAGGGTAAAGTGCAAGATTCATGGGAAAGTGTGCAAGATGATTATA
>MU225529.1:1328655-1343297 GCA_018584345.1 Thuja plicata
TTTTAAGCACTTGCCCTAGGCGAGCTAAACTCATAGCCCGGTTAGAGGAAGCAAGTGATAGTTGATTTAAAAAGTGTAGGAGGTGTTCTCATGAGCCAAGAAGGCCATGGATGTGTTTCATGGTGTTCTTTAGGTGTTCCCTAAGGTGGAGGAGTTCCCAAAGATCCAACAAGACACGTTTTGAAGCCCAAGACTCCAAACTGGCCTAAAAACAAGATTTGTGCCATTTTTTGATAACAGGCTGTACGAATAGTTCCAAGCTAAGGGACCTAGAAATCCCTTGTGGGTTTTTTCCTTACCTAAATAATATCAAAAAATATCAGGGGGTCCTTTGAGAGATTTTTTCTATTTTTAAGGTTTCCTAAAAAGTAGGAGGGCTAATTGTGCAAAAAGGCTACAAGGCCTAGAAATTAGGAACTAGAACCCGATGGCAATATGGATCAATTTGGTGGTTTCAAACCTAGGTTGGAATGGAAAAATGAATTATTTTGAAGCCCTAACCCTCCTGAAAATCCAAACTTAAGTGTAGGGCTTGGAGTGTTTTGTGAAGAAGGTTCTTGTGGAACACAAGAATGGTGTTTTTTAACATGATAGTTAGTTTCCTTGGTTGAAGAGGAAGAACTGATTCTTCAAGGTGTTGAAGGGTGGATTGAGGAAGTCCTAGAGATCTGAAGAGAGACCTATTAAGAGTTTCAAGAAAAATCAGAAGGTTACCAAGGAGGCTCCCTATCATGAGGTGATTGATTATGGTGTTCATGAGAAAATTTTGTGCATGGTGGAATGATAGGTTTAGAAGAGGTTTCTTTGTTTTTACCTTTAATATCATCATGGATTGGATAAGAAGGGGAATGTAAATGTAATAATTCTTGAACATCGGCATCATAACCCTTAGCTTGAGCCCCATCATAAGTGTGGGAAGAACTAGGGATAGAAGATGGAGAAATAGAAATAGGAATATATTAGGAATTGGATTAGGCATGATAGGATTAGGATTACAAGGATTAGGAACTTGATTAGGAATGATAGGATTAGGATTAGGAAGATTAGTAAATGGGGTATCATCTACCCAATTCTTCACATAATCCAAAAGATCAATAAGTCCACTACACAATTCCTTGATGAAATATTTTAAAGTGGGAAGATTGGTATTAGTTAATCTCATAATATCATGAGCAAGTGAAGCATGAAGAGTAACAAACGTGTTGAAATGGATGATACTTTCATAAAAATCATAAGTATTATAAATAGATTCTAATAGAAGAATAATGAGGAAAATAACCATACACCAAAGCATCTTAAAGATTCTCATGGTGAATGAAATGCAAGAAATGTTTTTAAATTTTTATGAGTATGTATTTTTTTTTTGTATTTTAAAATACAAGAATATAAAAGAAAACTAATTTAGTATGTTTGCAAAAGATAGTCTCTAAGGAAAAGATGCAAAGCTTCTAACACCCAAAAAGTAAGAGTTGTCTATTGCGGATTCACCAAAGATTTTACTTATGTAGGAATTAGATATATTTGAAATTAGAATGATTATTTAAACGTGAGGGGAAGATAAGATGTTCCTTTTAACCTCAAATATATAAAAGGATGGATCCAAATTGATTAGCCCCAAAGGAAGGACCAATACATAAACGAATCAATCTATTGGAAATGAGAGAAAAAAGGAAGACATTAGATTTTGTTTATAGAAAAGAATGTGTCATAGATTTAGAAAGATTAATAACTTTAATTGAAATGAATAGGGGAAAAGTACTAACCTTGAAATTTTATAGATCTGAAGAATGTTTTTTTTAGGGGTTTGCATCGAGTTTCTGGAAAATCTGCAACTGTATATGGAATAGAAACACAGAGATGAACAAAACCTAGAAATCTTTTTATGATCTGGCACAGTTCCAATTTTGACCCTCAAGTCAATGTCACTATTGACCTAGAATTTTCAATTTTGACCTAGGGTAGAATCGACCTCCAAAACCTCCAAAAGAAAATTTGTTTCCGGATCCCAATAGTTTGTTGAAAAGGGTATCCAAATTTGCAATCCAACTCGTTGTTCCAAACTTGTCCCTGCAAGAAAAATGGTTTGTTTGTTGGGGGGAGGGGTTTGCCTTAGTCAAACCCCGAGTTAGGAATTAACCTTGAAATCAATAATTGAAATAAAGAATTCTAGAAAGTAGTATAAGTAAATCTAATAATGAAGCTATGATATTCAATGGATATGTGATTGTATTTCGAATGTAAACAAGTATGTAAATATGAAAGCTTGGACTCAATATTGGAAACCATAAACCTACATGATTGTATGCTTATAATCCACCTTAAAGAGAGGATGAATGAAGCTAGAGTATCCACAAAGGATCTTGAAGGAAGATCACACCACCAAGATGGATAGATCTATACTTTGAATGATGAATCTTGAATGCTTGAACCAAATCCCTTCAAAGGCTTCAATGCTTGAATCCTTGATCTTCAATGGAGAACTTGAATGCTTGAGAGGAATACTTGAACACTTTGAAAGATTGAAAACATGTATAAAAATGAATGCTTGAGCTTCACTTTAATGCTTCTTGGATAGCTGATGATTTGTTCTTAATATTACTTAGCTTGGCTTCTTTATTACAGAAATGAGAGGCAAAAACCTCCTTATATATGAATCTAGGGAAAAATCTTCTAGAGAGGCCTACATAGGAGAATTAAATTATAATTAGACCTATATCCCTAGAAGAGGACCTCTATTAAATATAATTTAAGATTCGTCACTTCACAACCCAAAACAGTTGACCTGGAAGAGGGAAATGAACTTTTAATGACCCCTGATAGGCGACAAACTTTCAAACTGAAAAGGGGGACCTAAGTCAAAATTGAGGTCAACCTTGACCTAGGTCAACGATGAGGTCAACCTTTCCCTAGGTAAAGGTCGATGTTGACCTTGACCCAGGGAGTCAAAAGCCCTGGAAAATTTTCCATATGGGATGGATGGTGCTCGGAGGGGCCCAATCAGGGTTCTAAACTTGCACAAAAGTAGGAAAGGATGCAGAAATGAGGGGACAATATGATGATGGTAAAAAAAACCCCCTAAGGAGGGATAAACATTCTTAACATGAAAGTGCTTCCATTTTAAGATGATACAAACATATATAAGTATAAAGAAATGCAAATAAATCTCTCACAATTGTAGATAAGGAGAAAACTCTTGTGGATTAATAATACTTTCCAAACAAGAAAGCATGAATGACTAAGAATCCTCCAAAATAATTTCTTGAAATATGAATATGAGAAAATCAATAAAACATGAAGAACCTAGAGAAAAACATCAAAAGATTACTAATATGGTGCTATAAATGAAGAAGCTCCTTTGAAAATATGTTAATCAAGATCAAGCAAACAATAGTTTGCATGAATGTCCCAAAGGACACTACTCAAACAATGAGTAGATAGTCTATAAATACAAAAAATCTGTCTATTGAAAATATAGATGTACATGAACCTACATGAGTGATCTCGTCATCACTACTCAACTTATGAAGTTTAAAATATAGGTATAATAGTTTAAAGAATAATGATCAACTCAAGATAGAGTATTGCCTCTACAAAATAGGACTGGAAGAGTGTCTCAACTCACTCAAAGAAAAACCAAGGAAGAATTAGTAAAAACAATATAATAATCCCCATAATGATTAGTAGGGAGAGATATGATACCATGTTAGGTTTTGCACCCAATCCTAGGAGCCAATCCATAGAATATCCTTCACACACAAGATGGAATCAATATAGGAGATGATATTTCACCTATTGGATTAATAGTAGAAGTGCACAAATCTAAAAAAGGGCATTCCTTATAAAGGGAAGAATAGAGGAGGATGTTAAAAATGGAATTTTTTTAATTAAATGACACTTGGAACCACTAATTAAATGCAATGTCTCCAATGAAACCACAATAAAATCCTTAAACCATCAACACAAATATGTATAGGTCAATAAATTGGGAAGATAAGACACACAAATAAGAAAAAATTCCCACGAATCCCAATTAAAATATGTGTCCAAAAGGGTACTCATGAGCATATATGGTAAACTATAAAGGTCAAAAGAGATCTCACACACTAGTGAGACCACTATGAATACACATTACCCCTACACAAATGCAAATACAAATGAATTAATCTTAGGCCTATCACAAAGGATTGTCGAAGAGATCCACATTGCAGTTAAACCAATAATGAAATATGTCATGAGGCAAAAGTTTTAAGAAGACTAAAATAAATGACAGTTAATAACAATATCCCACCTTTATTCTCCCCGATCCAAGCACTAATGAGAAATATAGGCTAGGAGTAGAGGATCACAAAAACCAAAAATGAGCGAAGAAAATACATGGAGTCAATCAAATAGATCTAAAGAATCATGCACAAATCATTGAAAATAAGGGGTGACTAGATTTTACTAGATAGGAAACTTGTTATATGAAAAATCATAGAATAAATGCAATAAACTATATTTACAAAAAAAATGGTATGACTAAAGGAGATGACTACAAAAATCAACACTAGTAAACCGAAGGAGACAAATATGGACCTCAAGATTCAAGAAAATGATGAAAACTCCCTAATCTTAAGGGAAAGAAAAAATGTGAAGCTCTGATACCATGTTAGGGTATGCACCCAACCTAGGCAAAAAATTTGAAGACACAATCTCATTACACTTCATTAAATTTATTTATAACTTACATTCTAATGCAATAATTATATTATAATGATAATAATGTTATGGCTTTATTAAAATGAATAGTCTTTGTGTATGTTAGGTTTAAATGTTGATTCAATATAGGGGATTAAATTAACTATATTAGATAAGGTATGTTTAAATATTCTCATTAAAACCTATTAGATGGGATTTTTTAAAAGCTATATTCTAATGGAGATATTTAACTACAAAAAAATTTAATTACATCAATTAAAGTGTTCTTAAAGCTTAGGAAAGGGGGTGATTTAATTAATTTTTTGATATCGTCTTAACATTTGAATTTTGTTAATAATTTCATTTAAGAGTAATAAATTTGATTTACATAATTAAACCTAATTAAGTGTTTTCACTTAGTTGAAGTACATCAAGTAACCATGTCAATGGATGTTGACATTGTCACGATTCCCCTCAACCTCAATCAATTTTAACCAGATACCTTTAGAAATTTATTAATTTCATCAAAGATGTAAACCCTCTACGGAGCATAGTGAACACTTGGACCCTTAAATAGAAACTTTAGGTTAGTTAACATGTTTAGAAAAAAAAAAAAATTTTGATTGCTAGTAAAAACAGGTTTTATGGGGACCCAAAACCCCTTACAACCATAACAAAAAGATAGACAACAAATAAAAAACTAAACAGAGACAGGACTAAGATCTAGGCCACAACACCCATGACCAAAATGACAAACTAGAGGAAAAAGCCAGAAACTAGCTAGGCCCCCCGGCAACCAAAAGCCAAAAAACAAAGCAGCAAAAAAATAGGGGAATTGCAGGAACTAGAAAAAAAAAATTATTAGTGTGGTTTTTGGCTGTAATTTTTGGGCATGAAACCTTCACAATAAGGAGAAAATCAATAGAAGAGATAAAATTTTACCAATTTTATTGAGCTTAGAAGCAAGGTATAATGAAAAATGAGGTTTCCTATACATGCAATAGTAGATGAAAATAGAACAATATTTTGACAAGTGTTTCAATCTAAAAGAAGAGTAGGCAGAGTCCAACCACTCCCAACTTTCCAATTAAATGATAGTTATCAAAGTTAAGAAAATTTCAAGAGGGAAAAGTATTGACTCCAATAGATACCTTTATCAAAAAAGACATTAAAAGGTGATGGATGAATGCGATAGAGCATATGTGGACGAAATTCCCAAGACCAAGAACATTATGCACTAGATTCTCAAGGTAGCATATTGGTGGTCTAGCTTTCTTAAGGATTTTTCTTGAAGGGTGAACGAAAGTGATCCTTGATAGATATGTTTAGTGAAGTTGAACTCTATGAAAACCCTTTGTCTAAAACTAGTGATGATATAGGATTCATTGTAGGAATTAATAATTACTTTAATGAAAAATATTTAAGAAACATATAGCATTAAATATAAATTAATTTTTAAGGTTGTCAACCAACTCAATAAATTTCCTAGTACCTCTTTGAAGACTCTTAGCAAGGATAAAGGTCGGAGTTCCCAAGAATACATAGTTTGTAAGGTTTTCAATATCAATGGTGATGTTATTCTAAGAAATGAAAAAATGTTGAAAGACTTACATCGAGGTTAGGTTTATTGACCCATGTTTTGGTTCTATTTTGGTTAGAACCTACTTAGCTACTACTTAGTGTCTTTTCTTTTGTTTGCTAGCTGTTTACTTTTGGTAAATGGTTTCAGATCCCTTTAAAACTTGTTTTCCTTTAATCAAACCCAATTTAATAAATAGATTGAGGAAATAATAACTTTAATTCTATATCATATGTGGCATTATATTTTCTACTAAATATATCATACAAATATTATATTTTCCTATGAGAATTATTGTAGAAAATTCCACGTATTTTAGAGCAATATTTAATTAAATTATGTGTAGATGATTAATTTGAACATTTCATTCCCATATTAACCCCAGATAAGTGGATGAGCTAATTTAAGAAACAAAATACTCATGAATATATTCAAATAATATTGGATATAAACAAAAGAATATGGGATGCAAAATAAAACGATATACTATGGGCCAAATAGGGTGACATCTAAAGAAACTATTCGTATAATCCTATTTAAACTAGTGCAATGACTAGATCATAATATACCAATTAGTTCAAGGTTGTGTATATATTAGATATTGCAGGATGTTAATGAGGGATGAAATGCTATATTATCACAGATAATAATAGAACTAGTATGATTAAATGAGAGGAAGAGAATCGTAGGTGAAAAGATCTTCTCAGTTGAACACTAACCAATAAAGGAGCTATTTGTTTTTTTGCAGCTTTGATGGCTATATCTACCTTTTCACAATGGATTAGGCTTCTAGGGTCCCCTAAAATAGTAAACCCCGCGCTTCTCTATGTTCCCTTTTTTCATCTCCTAGACTATGAAATGTTAGCCACCAATGACCAAAGTAATTAAGTAACAAGATCCCTAATCCTTTTAAGTCTTACGCACAATTTCCCCTTCGCCCGATTCATGATTTTATTTGTTCCTTTATCTTGACAATGTCAAGCATCACTTCTACCAAATATTTAACATGATCTTGTTCTTTTGGTTTTCTATCTTCTAATCTATAATGAATTTTATTGTTGATTAATTTCTTCGCAAATCTCTCAATTATTTTGAAAATAACATGCATATAATAGCAAATAACTTTCAATTTGAGCCAATCACGAAAATTAATAATGTCATCATTGAAAAATATGTTGGCCACAATAAGCATCTTGTCAACAATTTTTTTGAAGACACCCCTTCACATAGTTTAGATAAAATACACTTTACTAATAGATATTATAAATGTAATATTTTAAGTGAGAACTTATTAATTATATCCACAAACTATTCTCCATGTTCTCTTTCTTGCCAAATGAAGTTAGTCACATGGTAGATAATTCCTTCCTTTCTCACGAGTATGAAAGAAATGAATAAATTATTTTTGAAGAGTTGTATGAACAATGGATGATAGATCATATTTAATAATATAACTCTTTTAACAGCTACAATCTCCATAAAATGTTGTATTCTTGTACTACTCACACATGGTAGAATACAATATGTAAGTCTATACTAATGAGGAGAGGTATATACCCCGCCTCTATCATGAGGTATAAATTGTGATCTATTTTTAAAATTAAATGAGTTAAATATTTTATGTGTTTATTTTTTTAATAAGGGTTTATTTTCTCTATTTCAAAACATTAATTTGGTATCAGACTAGGTGTTTTATTTTGGGCTAAAGATTTAGTTTTTGAGACCTTTAAAAAAGATCATGCCAATTTCCAACTCCATTCCAATATTTGATGGAAGTGATTATCATTATATTTGTATCATGATAATGTTTTTTAATAACAAAATATTTGTGCTAAGATTCTAGGAATATGCTATGTGCATCTAGCTGATTGGAACAACATTCCAAGATAATTGATAAAGAAACAAACGAAAATGCTAAAAAAGAAAAAGAATGGCCAATATTTTATATATAAAATAGCTCTACATAAGAGCTTATTTAGAATAATTGTAAGTTCAAATAAATCCAGGGATGTGAAGAAGTTTCTACAAGAAGCTTTCCAATGCAGTGATCATGTCAAATCGACTAAGTTGTTGATATTGAAAAGAGAACATGAGAATTTGAAGATGTAAGAAACTTGAAATGTGAGTGAGAATTATGTAAGCGTAAAAGATGATATCAATAGAATAGACACCATTGTAAAAAATTTGAATAAAGAGTCTATGATAAAAAATAGTTACCATTAATATTTAGAAAGGAAAAAAAAAAAGATTTTTTCATAGAAGAATTAATTTATTATGTATTTAAAAAATCTAGATTTCTATACGATCAGATTTTTCATTATGTTATTGGCACAGTTGAAAAATAAGATAATATTTCATAATGTATTTTACAAAATAGTTATTATCAATCATTAACCAAAAAAAATTATATTTTCCACTTAAACCCTATGAATTACCACTTAAATGGATGGCAGATAATTATAATAATATACGAAAATTATAATAATATACGAAAAGAAGGTTTTTCCTTCCCGTTATTATCACAATCTAATCAATAACAAAATATTCCTAATAAGACAATATTCCTACACATGGTGTACAGGCACCCCATATTTTCTGAAATGGATAGTCACTAAATATTTTCGATGGCAATTGTGTTGTTGCGTCACGGTAAACCAGCGCATTTGTGATAAAAAGGTTGCTTTGGGGTTTCCATTAATTGCAGACTTCAGGATTTCCCTTTTCTCGTAGTATGGAATCCTTGGCTTGCTCCCTCAAAGAGGCCGTCATCATAGGATTTGTGATCAACTTTCTCCTCTGCTGTTTTCTGCATAAGCTGAAGAGCAATGGGAAGAAATTGAAATTGCCTCCCGGACCGCGTCCATGGCCTGTCATAGGAAATCTCCATCTCCTGGGAAACCTCCCTCATCAGTCTCTTACAACGCTAGCAAGGAAATACGGATCCATTATGTTTCTCCGTTTGGGCTCCGTCCCGACCGTCGTAGTGTCTTCGCCTGCAATGGCGAAAGAGTTCCTCAAAGCTCATGATTTGGTTTTTGCAACCAGGCCGAACTGCTCATTCGGGAAATACGTAACTTATGACCATAAAGATGTGGCCTTTAGCCCGTATGGAGAGTACTGGAGGCAGATTAGAAAGGTATGCACGGTTGAGCTCTTCACAGCAAAGAGAACGGAGTCTTTCAGATTTGTGAGAGAGGAAGAAGTATCTGCCATGGTCTCCTCCATCCGGCGGCAAACGGGGCACGGAGAGCGGTGTGTGGATGTGAGGGAGATACTCTCCTCCCTCACACAAAATATTACCTGCAGAATGTTTGCCAGCAGAACTTTCTCCGACAACGACTTGGATAGAGGGTCTGCGTTCAAACAAATGGCTGAAGAGATAGCTGCTGTGGCCGGTGTATTTTGCATCGGTGATTTCATTCCTTCTCTAAATTGGGTTGACTTACAAGGATTCCGTCGTCGCATGCAGGTCGTTCACCAAATATTCGACAGATTTGCTGAAAATGTAATCGACGAGCACATTCATTCCAGATTGGAAAAAGGAAAAACGAACGAAGGCGATCACGCAAAAGACATGGTAGACGTGCTGCTCACCAAGGCCGAAACGGAGAGCCAGACAATCTCACGAAACCACATCAAAGCCATGATTTTGGTAAGTCTTTGAATGAAGGGCGTCTTTGCTTTCACAAACCTAATTCCATATTGTTTTAAACTATTTTGCTTTAGACTATTGGTGGAGTAAATGTGTATAAACTTCAGGAAATGTATTCTGTGTGCAGGATATGTTAACTGCGGGAATAGAAACATCCGTGACATTGATAGAGTGGGCACTGAGTGAGTTATTGAGGAATCGTTCAACGCTGGCACGAGCGCAGCAAGAGATGGAATATGCTGTGGGCAGAAATCGTAGAATAAAGGAGAGTGACGTTGCGAAGCTCGACTACTTGAGATGCGTGGTGAAGGAAGCATTTCGACTTCATCCGCCACTTCCTCTGCTCATTCCGCACGAGTCCATAGAAGGGTGCAGGGTGGGAGAATATTTCATTCCGCCAAAGACGAGGTTATTTGTGAATGTTTGGGCGATGGGAAGGGATGAAAAAGTTTGGAAAGATGCTCATTTGTTCATGCCCGAACGGTTTATTTGCACTAATAAAGATGTGAGAGGTCAGGACTTCGATTTACTGCCTTTCGGAACAGGAAGAAGAGGATGCCCTGGAATTTCCATGGGTCTTTCTATAAGTGAGTTGGCACTGGCTCAGCTGATTCATTGCTTTGATTGGACTGTGGAGGGTGAGGTAGATGTGGACGAAGAGTTTGGGTTGACTGTTCCCAGAAAAAATCCGCTGTTTGCCATCCCTAAATGGAGGCTCACTACTGTATATCATGTTTAATGCAAGCATCATGTGAAAATGTCTTTGTTAGCTTTATAAGACCAAGTGTAAGTTTGTGGTTAACAGTAGTATTAGTTTAATAATTTATGTTGGAGATATAAATTAGTTCAGAGTTTGGATCGACTGCTCCCTGAAAAAATGCACTATTTACCTGCTCATCGTGGAAGCTCACTACTGAGTATCCTGTTTAAATTAAGTATTCAATGACAGGTGTCCATTAAGGTTTATATTAGAAAGTTTAAATTTGAAGCTAGTAATTTATTTAGTAATTTATTGTTTGTATCGGGTAGTTAGTGGTAAGTTTGTATGAAAAGAAAGGTTGTTCCAATATGAATATGTTTACAAACGTCGACTTTCATATAATTTTATTATGTTCAAATGTAAGGTGAATTTTTTTTAATTTCAATGTCGTAAGTTCTAAAATCACAAAGTTAAGGTTTTAATTCTGTGATATCTTTATGACTATAATATTTTAGATAGGCATCTTACGATATCAAGGTTTTTCAATTCTATATCTTCAATATAAATACTTTTATTCATTCATCTCATCTTAATACTTTTAAATTAATTAGAATTTTTCATAATACATTTAGATTGTAAGATCTAGGAGAGCTAAAAATGGAAGTTAAAAGAGCCATTATGACGACAATGACCATTCTCTTATCAAGTTTGATATTCATATATTGAATATTTAAAGTTCTTAAAAAGAATTCTAATATGAAATAAATTGCTTTCCAATTAAATAATATATGCTCTAATTTACTTCTGTAGTGCAGTCTATTGTTTCAAGCTTTAACTTGTCTAGCATTGATATAGAACAAGTAGTTTTATATTCCTATAAAGTGTCACCTATGCTAAATGAGAGACAACGATGGCTTAGTTGATGTATGACTAGCTTATGCGACATTGGTTAAGGATACACTTGATTGTCATTCATATATGAAATCATAAGGATATTGGTTACTATGGTTGTGTAAATAAAACTACTCATAATACTTGTGATGTAGATTGTTAGGGGTATTTCAATATGATTTTACTAGATAATATAAAGAAGAATAAATAGACTATAAAAGCATTGAAAATAGTTGTAGCATGAATATATGTATAAAATTTGTAGGTGTTCCTTAAACAACAATGTGAATGAAAGTGGTAGGAAATATGAGCATCCATAGTACATGCTAGGAGTAGATTATTAATACCAAACAATGGGAGGCCAATGTTATGAATGGTTAGATAAGTGAAACAAATTGATGCTCTAGATTACTTTTTGTCCTATTTCGGTCAAAGGGTTTGTTGGGATTATGATCCCAAGTATTCATTTTTAGTAAATTTAAAATATTATTTTAACAATTTATGGATTCTTGGTTAGTTTATAACCATTTCTTATAGAAAAAGTGATGGTAAAAACTAAAAGAGTAAAATAATTTATAAAGGTGATTAAATAGTTTAATCAATATTAAACATCTATTACAATATATACTTTTACATTTTTCTTACATGCCTCAAAATTATTAAATATTTCTAGTTTTATGCTTGCTCGAGTGATTTATTCTAAATCACATTATTTTATTAATAGGCCTCCTTGGTCAAATTCGTACCTAGTGTTATGTATTTCTAGTGCAGGAGCACCTGGGGGTTTTGGATGATATAACCCTAAAATTCTGGCTTGAATGGCCTTATAGAGATCAAGATGTCAATAACGACTAGATGAAAGTCCAATAGGTGTGTTTGGTTGGTTTTGTGTCTTGTTTTGTCCAGTTAGCCAAGATGTGCCAAGTTGTTCAAAAAGTTGCAATGAGAGCCAAATTTGGGCATAGTATGGAAGATTGCACCAAGATTACATAGAATGTCATGTTTTGGTAGTAAACATGTTTAGGGGGTGTAAGAACACCATTCTGCATCATTAAGTTGCAAATTTGTAAGGGGACTAAAAAATTGCAAAAGTTGCAAAAAGTGCTAGAGCAACTTTTGTAACTTTTCAAAATTGCTTGACGACTTTTGAACAGGAGAGTGCATTTTGGTGTCAAATTATTTATGGGACCACACAATGGATTCTCTAGAAGTTGGAATATTTTACATTAGTTGTGCTCGATTATACAAGTTGATAGTTTTTTGAGTTTTCTTGGACACTCTTTTGTAGTGTGAATAACTCAAGAAATATGGATTGTATTTGAGTTCTTTTCATTGTAATTGGCTATAATAGAGTTTTTTCTTTCTCTACGACTACAGTAGTTGCATTTTTGTATAGTTCATTTATTCAAAGAAATATCAATAACTAAAACTATGTTCACTAGCAGTTTTGGGTTCTTGCTAATAAAATGCATCCATCTTGAAACTCAACTGTGGAATATTCACGACCATTGGAATTATTTAAGTGGAGGCCATGTACAGTTATTTTGTTTTGGTGGCATGTCAGGAAACTTAAAACAAATATTTTGAGAGCAAGCCGTAGGCGATCCCAGTTAAAGCCTGGCTAGGGATTTTTAAGTTACAGTGTTTGATTCTTGCAGGGGTGGACTCAACTAAGAAATACAATAACACGTAAGTGAGTAAAGGGGCCAGGCCAAGCCTTGCAAGAAGCATCACTTTTGGTTCAATCCATTTGAATGGGTTATGAGCAGAGAAACTAACTTCAAGCATAGTTAGGCCTGAAAAGACTTAAATTGGGGTTTCGTACTGTACAAAAGATTGGAGACCTAATACTTAAAAAATATTTTAAATCTTCTAAAAGGTTTCTTGGAATGGAAAAATAATCTTAGAGTCGTTCAAAATTTTTTAGAACTAGAGCCCAAAAACCTCACAATTAGGGCTAATTGAGACCTAAAGCCTAATAGGCCTAAAATTGCCAAGGTTAGAAAGTGATAAGAAAATGCTTGAAAGGATAGTCAAAATAGATTGCTACCAATGTGTATTGAACTATTTTTGAAGTCCCCACCCTTGCAAGATAATTTTTAGATAGTGGTGAAGTTGACACCCCAATAGTGGAAGGATGAGCTTGAGGACTAGTTTGATTGTGACCTTAGAATGATGGGGAACTCTAGAGGAAGAACTATTTCCAAGGTTCAAAAATAGTTGTTCAAGGCCATAGTATGTCCTTATTAAACAAAGATCAAGAGTGATATAAAGATAAAATTGGAGCCTCCCCATCAAAGTGGTATTAGAGCAACAACGATTTGGGCAAGAAACAATTGTATGTCTGATTGTAAATTAGTGGGTGAATCCAAGATGGTTACAAATGTAAAGTTGGTCAAGAAGGTTTATGGCCAAGAAGAAGAGAATAGGATACTTAGATAAAGGTTGGAGCAGTTGGAAAACAAGTTGGGGAATCTATAAGTAAAGACTAAGGAAGTTAGTGTGAAGATAAATGAGAAAGAAGCAAAAGACAAATCTATAGAAGAGGAAGATGAGTCCCTGAGCCAGACCCTATTCTACAAGAAGAATGCTTTCTTCGATCTCTCAATGACATAGGATGAAAGACATTAGAAGGGGTGCCATTCTTTTGTGGAAATATGGAATCAGACATGGTGATGGAATGGATAGATGGTCTAGAGAATCACTTTGAGTGTGATGATGTCGGTGAGGCACAAAAGATGAAGGTAGCCAAATCTAGGCTAAGATGATCTTCTCTAACTTGGTGTAAATTTGTTCAAACAGAGAGTAAAAAAAAAGAGAAAGAATCCTATTTCCACGTGGAGAGCCATGCTAAGTAAGATCAAAGAAACTTACATACCAGAGGATCATGAAATTTCGTTGCATAAGAAGAGACAAAATCTTAGGCAAAGACACCTTGATCTCACAACCTACACTAAGGAATTCTAATAATTATGTTTAAAGTCTAGGGTTGTAGAAGAGGAAAGTATCAAGGTGGCTAGATACTTGAATGGTCTAAAAGAAAACATACAAGAGGAAATTAGTTTGTTGAGTCCCACTATAGTTCAAAGGTGCTATTAGTTGGCACTTAAGGTGGAAGAAAAGAGTAAAAGGAAGCAAGATAA
>MU225530.1:37990-51785 GCA_018584345.1 Thuja plicata
CTCCATGCAAGTGTAGTCAATCTCTACCATGAAGCATATGGTCTCCTTATACTTCTCAACTATTTTCTCAGATAATCTAAACCTCTTTTGCATTTTGATCCTGAATGTCTTGATGTCCATGTCCATAGAATCCTTCACACTACTCTCTGATGTGGCTTTTAGTGAAATCTGAGACATAGTGGGTTTGCTTCTATCTAGGTAAAGATTTGCAACCTTACCAACAATGTGGAAGTATAGGTAGATGATCAAAGAGCCCAACCTGAATATCTTGCTCTTGTCATGCTTAATAGGCTTGATGTTCTCAATCAGCTATGTGTGCAATAGTTCATAGAGATTGTACTGAGTGTTATCTCTCACCATCCTTATTGCTACCAGAACTATTACTGCGGACACACTATTTATTCTGCTTGCCTACTGAAACTTGTGACCAAGTATCATAGTGAGAAGCTTGATGTCATTTTCCTTAATAGGATCAAATGTCATCCTGCGCCTATCACTCCTGGATAAGAATGCTTGCTCAACCTATTTCTTAACATCTTTTACATTTGGAAGAACTGGTCCAGTCTTAGGAAGTCTAGTCATGTCATGGATTAGGTCTGTAGTAATGCGGACGGGAACTTCACCAGTCCAGTAGAGGTCATCATGTATCCTACTCAACAAGATTTTAACCCATTATGGCTTGTATAATTTATGTACATTAGAATACTCAAAGATAGGGTTATCAATGAGATGTCCGTATTCATCCTTGAATGAATAGTCTAGTTTCATCATTGAACCCATAAGAGTAGCTATGTTGTTGTCTCCAATTGTTTCCTTCTTGCAGTAGATGTACACGCAAATGTCTTCCACGTGCATGACTCATAGTGGACTCTTAGAGAATGTTCCTTCACCATCATCTAGTATAGACTTGAATGGATGCTTCTTAAAGATAAATATTTTCCTTTTAGCAATGTAAAATACAACTGGGGTTGCCATACTTACATCTTGATTAAGTAGGGTTTTGCGGTAAATTGAAACAACATGATTGCTAGGGTTCCATTCCAACTTCTATCCATTCACTTAACCACCTAAATATGTTATCCTTTAGTGTTGTGATGATCAGTGCTCCTGTGCTCTCCAAATTATGTGATCCCAAATACAAATGTGAAGATGATCGAATATTTACAAATTTTTATAAAGGTTACTACATTTAATGTTTGCTTCCATATGTAGTTTTCACATAGAGTTCCCAATTTTGTTCAGAATGCATTATACACAATGTGTGCATGCATACTATTAAAAATTATGATCATAAACATAAATTTAAATGTGCATACTCGGAGGTGAGTATACCAGTTGTGCAAGGGTTTTAGAGCTAGAATAGCTCCCCTAAGACCAAGAAGGTCAACTATCTAGAAGTAGAGGGTGCATCCACTATGGATGCATCTAATACCTTTTTTTCATCACTATCCTTCTTTACTTTGACCCATATTTTATCATAATCTTATTTTGCTTGTACAAACTTGACTTCTCATGATTCTTCAAATAGTGACTTTTTAGGATTATCTTGTTTTTGAGTTCTGGATCTCCAGAACCTCTAGATGTGTCCAACCTTTCCACATGAGTGAAAAATGATAGGAGGTCTGATGTTATTATTTATCATGCTACACTACTTGGCTGTGTTTCCATTGTAATTACATAGTGGACATGTAATGTTCTGCAAGTTTCTTGGAGGTCGATTTCTCTGATTTTGTGGATTCATATTTCTTTGGTTCTGTTGTGACTGATTTCTTTGATCTGTTCTGCAATGTATAGCCCTATGGCCAAACTTGTTATAGGAGTAACAATAACCATTGAAAGGTCTTACCTCTTTAAAATCTCTTACCAAGTGACCATGTTTGTTACATGCATAGCAAGTATGGTTGACTGCCTTGTGCCCTACTTTAGTCTCTTCATGATTCTCAGTTTTCCTTTCTTCTGTAGATTCTGTTTGAACTTTCTTTCTTTCTTGTAATGAATTGATCTCAATTTGAGCTATATTGTATCCCATACCAGTGGTGTCACCTTTTAGATTTTGTGCATAAATATGTGATTGAATTAAATTAGAACTTGTGTGAAGTTTATCAATCTTGTCTTTTACTCCTGATAATTCAGATTCAATATTATTCTTGATGTTTTCCAATTCCAAGATTTTCATACTGGCTTGCATGAGTTCTTCATCTAACTATTTATTTTCTTTGTTCTTCTCTTCAATAGCTATTAGGCTATCAGTTAATTTATCATTCAATTCTTCTATCTTATCCTTTAAAGGTAAGTTTTCTTCATTTAGTTTCTTGACCATTTTCCCAAATCATTTGTAGAGAAATATTTCAAATATTTTCTTAAATTTTTGATAAGCATTTGTGATCCATCAACTTTTAGTTTAAGTTCCTCATTTTCTTTCTCAGATCTACCTAGATCTTCAAGGGCTTCTTCAAGATTCTTTTTCAGATGTTTAGCTTTTGTTGAATCTGTGATCTCCTCAAGTGGTTAAACTTTTCTCTCAGAGGACTAGAGCTCTGATACCAATTGATAGAAACACTGAGAGGGGGGGTGAATCAGTGTTTGTCAATTTATTATATTTCAGCAATTTAAAAATAAATAAAATATACATGTAATGAATCTTAACACAAGAACATATAACACATGATATGATTACATGGAAACCTTGATCAAAGGAAAACCCTGGTGGGAATTAGTACCCACAAATATTGTACTAGTATAATGAACCTGTTAAAGCTCCTTTGCCCTATTAGAAGCAGTCTTTACAATGCAAGTACAATGACCCTATTAGGAGTCTTTACAAAACCCTATTAAATGTATATGGCTCACTACCAAAGCTCACTGCTCAATAAGATGAAGGCTAAAACCTTCTGATAGTTGATATACACTATATCAAAAGTGAACTATTGTGATGACACTACTGTATGATCAGTTCTGTGTATGTGCTGATGCTCTTACTCTCTTAAAGAGCTTTATCTCATACTATATTCTCTATACTAGTCTTCTATATCTCTCTTATGCATATTCTTCCACACTTCTAATATAACTTATCATTACATATATATATATATATATATATATATGTTCATGCGTGAATAGACGCAACCCAAAACAAGACCATGGTCGACCCATAAACATAATACACAATGCTTTCAAACAAATTGGCTTAAGTGTGTTTAATATAATAATAAAGACATGATTAAAAACATACTATCATAGGCACTTGGCCTTTACACAACAAAAAAATATACGCTGATCCAAAACATAAGTCGGCTCCAATCTCTGTCTTTTGAACTGCAGTAGTACTCTTCTTGTTGTAACTTATCCATACTATCATTCTGTACCATGCATGTCTTGACTTAGTATGTACATGTAGCATAGAACATATATGTGAACACACATACCCTAATTTGATCACTTGCACATGCGTTGGTGTGCTGATCACTACATAACTCTGTCTGCCCTATTTTCTATACTTAGTCATTTTTGTCTTCCAAGTTTACATGATAGAAACTTTATATGATTTTGTTGCCATAATGACAACACAAAATAAGTCATGTATTCTTTGGGAGTCAGCTTGCCAACATCCTCTAGCATGTCCACCCATCTGACCAAGAACCTGTGCTGACCTCTGTCTGGCATCAGAGTGTCACCTATCAAGCCTTCTAAGTACACAGATAATCGATCATAATGATTGACCATATAGTACCATGAAAGGTATCTCCAATCAATAGTATCATCCTAAAAATACCGACGAGCTACTCTAATCACCATGGACGACATTGCCTTGAAGCGTACCTCATGACCAATAATCACAACATGCAATATCCATGATACGTCCTCAAGAGTAACTGTAGTCTCCCTGATCAGAAGATGGAAGGCATTGTGCTATAAGTGTCATCTCTCGGCAAGAGTAGTCAACAACCCTCAGTTTACCCCTATCTCGAGTAAACCTATCAAAGACCGTAATCCATAATGGACTATTGTCGCATGCTCATTTGCTGATAATAATCCAGACAAGGCAAGCACATGACCTAGATATGTGCCTCTAAAAGAAACTACCTCAAAATATGCCTATTTTTGACACATACAAAGATAAAATCAGTGTTCTATCTACAACAAAGATGCAAACTCCTAATCAGCTAAGTAATTCATGGTCCACGACAAACAAACAGGTCAAAATGGCTCAATTCCTAAGTCTACAAATGATATGCGATCCTGGAAAGACAAGGTGCGATCTCTTTTACTGGATGCGATCCTAGAAATACAGGATGCAATTGAAATCATAGGGTGTGATCCCCAAAATATGGGATACGACCCTAAAAGAAGGGTATGATCCTAAATGGACTCGGTATGACACAAAGCCAAATTTCAACTAAAAACAATGCAAAAAAAAACACTTAAAATACGATCCAGGATATCTTGGATGCGATGTAGAAATTAGGAAAAACTGGATATGATCCAGAAAATATCGGATGTGACACGGGTTTGACAGGGTGTGATCTGAAATCCCGGATGCGACCCAACACTTAAAAGGCTATAACAACTATAAAAATACGTAAAAATCAAATTTGTGAAATTCACGAGGTAGTTTTATGAGCACTTACTGGAGGTGGGTAGTCGGTCGGGTGCTGCTGTCAATGGTTCATCTCAAAATGATGCTTCCTAATGGGGACCACCATCTTCTCTACAGAGATCTCAGATTTACTATGGATAAAAGTAAAAATGAATAGTAAAATGGTAAATTTTGAGCTATATATTGGTCTTTTGAGCCATTTAGGAGTTCCGAAACTCCTCCCAGGCAACTGAAAATACATTTTTGTTCTCTTTTAAATCAATTGGGAACCAAATCAAAGGTGCCTAAAGTATTTTGTGCAGTGCAGTAACATTTTTATTACAACTCATGAAAATGCAAATTTGCTACATTTGTTCTAAAAATCCGTCAAATTGCACATTTCATCATAAATATTGGTCTGACATCATTTTATCAGTCCCATCACTCACATTTTTGTGTAATTAACTTGATTCCCATGTGTTTCTTCTTAAACACACCCTCCTTTTTCACTTCTTCTACTTCATTCTTTCTTGTCCTACACGTTCCATGCAAGTGATACATCATTTCACCTGAGGGATTTTATTATTTTCCTTCGAATTCGTTCCCAAGGGGGCATGATCACACTATCATCAATCAAATTTTTTCTTGAAAGACCATCAAAAATAACTTCGTTATCAAAAAACTAGGGGCATGACAGTTTCCTTGACTAAGTCAAAACTGTCAGATAGAAAGCTTTGGTTCTCATAAGCTGGATATCTTGTGTTTCCTCATTTTAAAAGATTCTTATTAAGCTCTTGGCAGCTTCATACTTGCTTTTGGATGACAACCAAGTTCAAAATCAGTATTATCAATCTTTGGACGACAACCAAGTTCAAAATTGGTATCTTAAAAATATTTTATTGACCTTTGGATGACAACCAAGTTCAAAGTCAATTCTATTAGTTTGGTTTGATTAAGTGCGAGACTGATCTCATCAGGCATTTCGTACGATCATGAGAGAAATTATCAGTCTTTATGAAGTCAAAATCAAAAACTTTCTTTGAATCAATGCGCTGCTCGCACATCAATTCAAAGAGGGGCAAATGTAACCACCTAGATTTGGTCTCCTCAGACTATAGACCCTATTTTCCCTAAGTGTGATCATACCCCCAATTGTGTCATGACAATGTTACACTGGCATAATTCATTTTTAATCAGATTTAATGTCCTAGTTGATTTTTATCACTAAATTATATTAACTAATTCATCCATACAATTCAAATCAATTCAAACCAATCAAAACAAATCAAATTTGAAACATGGCTATAGTATTTAATCATAAAGGAATTAAATAAATCTTAATGTATCTCATCTCTTGCAAATGAACCCATTCCCCTAGCCTAATTAGTTTAATTAAATTGTCTATATTCCTATTGATTATTAAAAAATAATTAATTATTTAAATAATTAATATTCCTATTTTTTAATGAATTAAATAAGTTTAATTCATTTCATTAATATTCCTCTAAACCTCTAACCTAACCCACTTCAACCACTTTGACCCTGGGTTCAAACCTATCCCAACCCATTCACCCCATGCTAATCTAATTCTAATCCTAACCCACCTCCTAATGTTGTCACGTTCCACTAGGGAGTGATTAAGGACTCCACGCACTTGAGAAAGTCAAGGAATCTCAAGATTCCTTTCCTCAAGTCCACTTTCTCAAGCCACCCTCTTACACCCTTCCCATGCTTCTTTAAGGCTCTCATTAATGCCTCACTAATGTAGATTCCTTAAGCCCATGTCTCCACCATGCCTATTGAATGCCTTTGGCATTTATTGCTCTTACATACCATTAATGTGTTTTTCAACTCCACTAATGCACCTTGATCCCCCTCTCTCTCCTCATTCTTCTATAAATAGAAGTTTTGAGCACAAATAAGCTTTCATTTTTAGAGAAAAATTGCATTTTTATGTTGTTAGAATAAACCTAGACTCATATCATATTTTAGATTTCATGTTCATGCATTGTTATTTTCATACTTTTTAGAGCTAGAATGCATGTTTAGGAGATATCTTTCTTGTTTTAAGTAAAATATTTCATGCTAAGTCATATATGTCACTGATAGTAGCATAATCTGAGGGCTATTGTGTTTCTTATCATACTCTTCTTAGTTAGAAAGCAATAGTTTGATTTTAGTTGTTTTATATGCTCTTCTAACCATGGTTTCCACTAATGCAATGACCTATTGAAGTGTTGTGTCTCTCTTAATAGGTACAAAAATCACACACACAAGTATAGCTTTGACTTTGCAAGGGTCTACCACAATGCCTTTCACTGAAACAATAAACCCTAAGAGCTTTCCTGATTGGACCCCAAAGGAACATTTCTTTGGATTGAGCCTGATTTGGAATTGCTCCATGTGATCCAATATTTTTTGGGAGTCTTCAATATGAGTATTCCTTTCTTTTGATTTAGCTAGGGTATCATCCACATAATCCTCCATGTTTTTATGCATCATATCATGGAATATAGTATTCATGGCTCTTTGGTATGTTGCACCTGCATTCTTTAACCCAAACGACATAACGTTCCAACAAAAGGTTCCCCATGCACATGTAAATGTGGTATTTTCTTGATCTTAAGGAGCAATTTTAATCTAATTATAGCCTAAGAAACCATCCATTAGTGAGTACATTTCATAGCCTAACGTGAGGTCTATGATCATATCAATATTAGGCAGTGTAAAACCATCTTTAGGACATGCCTTGTTTAAGTCCCTCAAGTCTGTATAGATCCTGATAGATTTATCTGATTTAGATACTAGGAGAACATTAGAAATCCATCCACTGTAAGTGATGACTCTAATGAATCCAACTTTCAATAATTTTTCTAGCTCTGCTTTTACCAGTAATGCAACATGAAGATGCATCTTTCTTAGTTTCTGCTTCATGGTTTTAATTCCAGGAGCTATAGATAAATTGTGCATTATCAATTTAGGATCTAGCCCAGGCATATATGTATAAGACCATGAAAATTTGATCTTCTCCTCTTTTAGGAACTTAGTGAATTATGTCTTTTCCTCATCTAAAAAAGACTGTGCTAGGTGAACAATTTGAGGAACTTCAGCTGTGCCCAAGTTAACTAGTTGTGTTGGTTCTATTAGAACTGAAGATCTTTCTTGAAAGTGCTCATGGAGGATATCAAGAATCTCATCCTTTGGCACATCTGAGAGGTTTTCACCATCAGATACATCTTTTTTTTTTACTTTTTTATAATCTGACACTGCCACAACGTGGTTTTCACCATCAGTTCTTTTTCTTCTTTTTATTTTCAATTTGTGACTGAGAAACTTGATATCCTCTTGTGACATGTTCACGTTCCTTTCATTGGTGGAAGAAGAGTAAGGTTCACAAGCATTTAGATAGAAAGACAAAGTGTAGTCATTAGGGAAGTTGAGGATAGGAGTAGGATCTTTATTATTCCAATCAATTAGGTCCAAGTTTATTAAAGACAAGGAGTCAGATCTTGCGAAGGACAACATCATGTCAGCATCAAGACTATTAACTGACATGACATGTTCTATTAAGTTCATTTCATTGATGTTTAGATCAATAATATTTAGATAATAATTATCGAAGTGGTTGTTAGTTATATGTGGACCGAAATCTAGTGACTCATTAGTGGAACTTTCATCTTCGTCTCTCCGTAAAAGGAGGCTCCTAGCTTGTAGCCTCTGAATTTCTTCCAGGTTTAGGAAAATACCAGTTTCTTCATTAATGAGCGGGGGAAGGAATACCTCCTTTGCTTCAGGAATATCAAAAATATTAGGAGTGGTGTTAGAATGTTCTCTATATTCTAATGGAGCTTAAAACATGTAAATCACATATACTTCAATTTCCTTTGTGGCAATAGATTGATCATCCTTCTCATAATCATGAGAGTCCATTATTTCATCATCAGACCTATTCAAGAATTGAGCAATAGTTACTTGATGTACTCTATTAGCAACTTGTAGATCAAAGTGTGGTAAATCAAGGACATGTGAAATTATGACTAGCTGCCCCTAGTTAGGATATGAATCCTATTGTAGAGGTATGTTTTCAGTAGTTGTTGCTATCAATGGTACCTCTGGGTTGTCTTCTATTGTTGTTTCTACCTCTTGGGTAGTGGTTGGTGTTAATAAAGGGATATGAGTGTCTTTTGGTACCTCAAAGCTTGGTACATAGCGTTCTCCTCGATATTTAGGATACTCTGTATCAATATTAAATAATCTCTCATAGGTCCATTGTCCTGGTTCTATTTCCCCTTCTTTATCACCTTCATCATCAGAGATCGGACTATCCCTTGAAGATGGGTCTTCATATCTATTATTGAAACCTAGCCCTATTTTAGCTTTGGTATCCCTAACTTCTAGGTGTAGAGGTTCAATAAGTTCTTTTCCTTTTTCCCCTAAAGGTTCTTTTCCTTTATACCACATTTGTTTGAGTAGATCATATCCCTTACCATACTTTTCCAGGGATATTTCTACATGTTTTACCTCTGTTTTCTTGGGTTCTTCTTGGTAAAGCCAAGCCAAGACTTCTTGTTCTTTGTTTTCATCCCCTTGGGAGGTAGATTCTTTAACCATACCAATTTCTTTGTAAATTTATTGCTTCTTAGAGGTAGTGGGTGTGAAAGATGGGGACAGTTTCCCATAGGATCTTGGTGACATGAGAAGCTCTGTTAATGATGGGGCCATGTCTAGCTTGTATTCTCCCATACTAGTTTCTTCAAATTTTAAGGTCTTTCCAAAGCCTTTCATAACCATTTCTTTTTTAGTCTCACATACAATCTCATTTGAAGCTTCCTTGTTATGCAGGACCATACTACCTTCCTTAATATTCTTGCAAGTATAATTGGCATCTGTAGGAATTGTCACTTCCACCCCATTATGTGGGAATTTGATGCACTGGTAGTAAGTAGATGACACAGCTTGCATTTCATGGATCCAAGGTCTCCCTAACAATATGTTGTAATCCAAGGGTAGATCCAGAATTTGACATATGACATTCCTTTCAACTAGCCTGATTCTGATGGGTAGAACAATAAGACCTTTAGAGGATCTTTCTTCCTCATCATAAGCTTTGATAGTGATTTTGCTTCAAAAATCAATGGTTTGTTCTGAGAGACCCATTTTCCTGATTAGATTAAGGGTACAAATGTTCAACCTTGCACGTCCATCTATCAATACATGTCTAACACGGGACTTATGAATGAGGAATTCAATATGAAGGGGTTGATTATGCAGATGTTTTAATGATTTATCATCTTCTTCAGAAAAAGAGAGGTAATGTGGCACTGAGATGTGATTAACCATTGCTTGGAATTTGTCTACATCAAGTTCCTTTGGCACATTTGCGGCATGTAGGGCTTGTTCAATAATTTCCCTATGCACTAAGGATATTTTAAGCAACTCAAAAATGGAAATTTGAGTAGAGGTTCATTGCAATTGATCCACTAAGTTATACTTTTCTGCAGAAATAGTAACTTTTTGTTTTTCTCCTAGCTTGGGGATAGTGAAAATGGTTATTTTGGAAGTTGTTTCTTGTTTTGATGAGGTATTGGGTCCTTTGATCATGACTTTTGCTTGACTTCAGTTCACCGCATTTGATTGGGAAGATGTGTTTTGAACACCTTTGATAGTGACCACATTAATTGATTCAGTTTTAATGTCTAGCATGTTGATCACATTATCATTTTTAGAGTAGGCATAGTTCACCTCATTTCCTTTTCCTTTAGATGCTTCCCCTTTCTCATAATTAGGGAATGGCCTGTTAAATGTCGTATGATCTTCATTAGTGGTGTGCCCTTCCAATTTGATCTTACCTCCTTCAATAAAGTCTTGGTTAAAATGTTTGAATTTTGGTAGTTATTAGTTTTGTGTCCTTTGTTCTTGTGAAAGATGCAATAAGAATTTTCATCCTACCACCTTGGTTTATTTTCTGGTTCCCATGGTTTGGAATCTAGGATTGTGAGAACTTTGTTGTCTAACAGTGTCTTCAAAATAGTTTCCAGAGGTTCTCCCAAAGGAGTGAATGTTCTTTGAGGTTTGGAAGTCCATGGCCGACCTTTCTTGTTCTTGTCATTTGCTTTAGGTATGGAGGTTGTTACCTTGGCATCTTTACTTGCTGACATGCTATTTGTCAGATTGAACACTAGAGGTTTAGGATTAGCATTAGATGCATCTACAATTCCATCATTACCAACATTTTTTTTTTGTTTCCACCATTTAGGCTTGTTGTTGGAGTTGGTAGATTTGTTTTCACTTTGAAGAGTGATTTATCCCTTTTTAAACATGACTTCTTTGATATGGATGACATTCTTAATTATCCTGTCAAAGCTAGGGGAATCTTGCATTTGCAATGTGTATTTCAATTTTGGTACTAAGTTGTTAACAAAGATCTCCATCTTTTCTAATTTGGGAATAGCCCTCGAATACCTTGAAAATATTTTCCTCCACCTTTGTAGAAAGTTTGTAAAGGATTTGCTAGTTCTTTGTTTAGTGTTACACAAATCCATCATAGTTACATCATGCTGTATATTATAGGAGTAATGTTGGATAAATCATTGAATTAACTCCTCAGAATTTTTTACCTTAGGTGTAAGCTTTGAGAACCACTCCATGGAGTTTCCACCTAGGCATCCTGGAAAGAGCCTCATTAGGTATGTAGGTTTATGCATGTACTCTATGCTTAGAGCACAAAATTACCTCACATGGTCAGGTGGGTTGGTCTCTCCCATATATTTGTCATATTTCAGCCTTGCCATGTTGGGAGGAAATGGGACCATATTAATACTCATATCAAAAGGAAATGGACAAATGGAGTCCAAAGAGTATTTTGTCTTAGGTTTAGCCTTCTCCTGTTTGAGATTTGCAAGCTCAGTTTGCATCAAAGTTAGTTTTTTGGTGAGAATAGAGATATGAGTTGATACCTCTATTTCTTTCAGTTGCTCAACATCATAATCTTTAGGTAATTTTACGCCTATGGAAGCTAGATGGAGAAAATATTTATCTTTGTCCTCGCCAATTATCTTTTGCAATGTCTTTTGGAATTTCTTGCTCTGTTTGAGTTTATTGTATTCTTCTTCAGTGGTGTCTTCCTCACTGTCTGAACCAAACAAAGGACGGTCAAAGTGTTATTCTTCTTCATCATCGCTATCTTCATGCTTTTGGTTTTTACCATTGTCGTATTCCTCAAAAAGCCTCACTCCATTCATGAGTGGGTTTTCCCATTTCTGGAGAGTCTAAATCAAATAGGGAACTGTGAGATGTTTCTACTTACTAAAAGTGTAGTGATCTTGCAGGTACTTCTGATTCTTTAGAAGTGCACTTGGTGTATCTTGTGTTAACCATATATTTGTATCCCAACTTTGTCAAAGTTTCCCAATAGTGTCAAGTAGAGTTTCAAATCATTCAAGTGAGTGTGTCTAGGTAGAGGTGTCGCTTGTGTTTTGGGGGAAGTAAATGATTCCAACATAAAAGGGTTAGAATGCCCTGATAGTGAGATGGGAATCAAGTTGTTTTGAAAAGTGGATAGACCACATGTATTAAGAATTATTGTGAGAAACTGATAGGACATGCAAGGTAGACATTTGAAAAATTGTTTTATAACAGTAATCGAGAGACTAGAAAAAGCAATAGGGACAGACTAATGAGCCAAAAGGGTATCCAAATAAACTAACTTTCTCTAAGAGGCAACTGTGCAAATGCCCAGTGTTCTAGATGGGATACTCTATGTGCAAGCTTTTGCAAAACTAGATGCGAGCCTAAGTATATAGGATGCAATATTTCTCCCTAAAAGTGATGCAAGTTTTACCAGATGCGATCTTGCACACTGCATGCGAGTTTGTAAAACTAGATGCAAGCCAAGATCGATCAAAATTGACTATGTGTTATTCTGGAAATTTGGTGTTTGATTTGTCATGAAGTTCGGGCAAATTTGTCTGATAATAGGTTGTTTTTTAGTCTTTTCAGTGAGTGAAAAGTACAACATGTAGCCAAAGGACTAATTTTTGTTGCTTATTTGGATGATTTATCTTTTTAGTGAAATTTCAGACATGTCAAGTAGATTTGCATTGTTAGGGATGAACAGACACATTCTTACGCCCTAGTTTCTAAATAGAGGATGAAAATCCTTGCTTGTTGACTTAGGTACACACTCAAATGCTAATCAGAATATGGCCATCACCTGACACATAATGGCTTTAGTCATGATGCCATATTAGCTGACTCCAAATACAAGGGCATGATATGACGAGTGTCTTGGGACAATTACTTTTTTCCATGCATAAGGATTATCACCCTTTCGGAGATGAATCAGGTAGTTTTGACTACAAAGTTTGTTTTTTTATGATGGGGCAATCCATTTGAAACTGTCTCCCATGGAATGGCATAAGGCAATATTGAGGTGTATAGCCCTATGAGTACTCAAATATGTGCATTCTCGCAAGCAAGATTCAAGAAGCTCCACTCTACACATACCCAAGCATGTTCAAGGAATGATGTCAAAATTCAAAGAACAAAACTGATTCCATCTTCCAAGGCTTTGACCTGTGAGGAAGCAATTATTTATAGTGAGTTGGAAGGGTTGTCGTAAAACCTGTCCTCACTTGGGTGGTTCTCAGGATATTTTTTCCTCAATCGGCAGGCCCTCTACTGTTAAATAAGCATACAAAGGATTAGCGAGCATAGAATTTCTAGATTTCTATTTCTTCAAAAGAAGAAGAGCATAATCTCTTAGTCCATGCCGTTTTATCCCAAAACACTCCAATCAATGTTCATTCCCTCAAGCTATTTGAGCTCAATTTAAATATTCCTAAATTATGAAAACATAGTACTTTGAAAGCAAAGTTTGATTGTTTTGTTTCCCCAAAATTAGGTGATTTTCTTGTTCAATTACTATTTCCAAAATTTAGACAATGACGTTGTTCAATTATCCCACAAAATTTAATGCTTTGTGTTGTTCAATTACATTGTCCAAAGGGAAATTTAAACTACATAATGTTGTTCAATTAGTCCCACAAAGTTTAATTATTTGCTTGTTAAGATACTTTGTCAAAATGAAGTTAAACAGTGAATTTGTTTGCCTTGTTCAGTTACCCCGAATTCCTTTCAAGTTTTAAATCAACGTTTGATTTTTTTATTTTCCTTTAAAGGAAAAGACCATACTTATCTAATTGATTTAAGAAATGAGTA
>MU225530.1:63705-88293 GCA_018584345.1 Thuja plicata
TGAATCTATCTCTACACCAGCGAATCACATTTACTTGGAAGTTTCAGGCCTTTTCAACAAATCCAAGTTCTATGTGTCACCCAACAAAAAATATGCATTTGAAAATAAATAAAAAATTCCATCATCCTCTATATTTCTTTAAGTGCTACTTGTTGAAGCAGCCTGCAAACCATTAACGCTTTATTTATACCTCTATGTTTGGCATACATATCTACTAAAAATTCTGGCAATGGTTGAATTTGGCATTACACTAGCTAATGACATTTACTAGAAAGTTTCTAAAGCCCATTCGATAAATGTATTTCCTACTACCTTTTTTTCTTTGAAAGATGTTTATACCCTATTATAAAATTCCCGAATGGGTACGGGCAGAAATAAACTAGAAGCGGATCTAGCATTTGATTTTGCATCTGCTAATCTGCACTGGTCTGAAGGCTACTAAAGCCTTTTCAAAAAAATTCATTTTTATGCTTTGACTGGCATTTCTATATCTATTTCATCTCACAGAAGCGAGTGGGATGTTTGCAAGAAGATGGGGAAACAACTCTACACGTGCTATTTGCATTTTTTAGATCTTTTAAAAAAACTTTTCAACAAATCAACTCTGTGCAGATCCATTTGAACATATCCATTTATTCAATCATTTTATAACTAAAATAAAATAGATTCACACCTCATCTTGTATTTCTCACTATCCACTGTTCGCAGTCAAGATAGAGCTAATCTAGATAGATTTTCATTACATTTATTGAATTGATCTACCATAGATATGATCATTTAAGTTGAACCATGAAGGTAGAATAAACCTACATACATTTACAAAAATAGCATATTCCTACTAGATAAATTACGCAATCCCTAATAGCAGCCCATACCTCTGCTCTTGTAATGGCAATTTGAGAGGAAGTGGAGGCAGCTATGTCATGGGACTAAATGGCAGAATTATATCACTTTCTTTTTGGTTGTGGGATGTCCTTCTTGTCTACCTAATTGGCAAATTTTTTTAATCTGCTGGAGATGGATTTAGCATGAGATGAATTCTCACTTTCATAGACAAATTGGTAAAGAAGCTAACACAAATAGTAGAGGAGACTGAGAAATGAGACACATCCTGTCAGTAGAAACAAACCCCAAAATTTTTGGAGGCTCAATCTGTATTCCACTCCATCAAACTCCTTGTTGCATTTGCTTTCATCTGTATAGAACTATTTCGAGTATCCTTCATCTCTTTTCTTTCTGAAAGATTTAATATAGCCTTAGAAATGTTTGAAACCAGCAGTGACCCACTTGGAAACACCTGCACACACAATCAAAATCAATCATACGATTCATGAATAAGACAAGTTTGATATTTTGAGGCAATTTTATAGACTTACGAATGCAAACCCTCCTATTTTTAACATGGGACCAATTTTTTCATATTCATTGCATCCTATTGACAGAAATATGTTTTGAGAAAAATGTTGCTCATGAAATATGGTAGCAACCCCTCCGTTATTTGGTCCCTTATGAAGATGTTGTTCCAAATACTTGTCTATGAAATATCCCTGTGGATAACCGATTGGAAAATTTTGGGCGATGAGAAATTCAAGGCTATCAACCTTTGGTACAATTTGTCTCATGGTAAGCATCGACGATAGGCTGGCAGTGTAACTAGATGCTAACACAAGAACAACAAAAAACCAAATTATCACCACTACTCTGCCCAGACTACTTATAATATGTGAACCTTCTTATTATTTTCCTCACATTTTCTAGGCTGAAAAATAATCCGTTCTTTTTGAATCTTCGATTTAGAAAATATAAACCTTCCTACTATTTCCTTCACAAAAGATCCAAAAGAATGAATAGACTTTCGACAATTACATGGGACTTTTGAAATATTAATATGCATAAATTTATTAATGTTGTTCTGAAATATTCTTATTTCCTTAAATTTAAAAGGATTCTATAGAGGGAGGAAACCTTTTATATATTTAATATAAAAAATGATAAATATGTGATGGTGGCCAAAACTATAAACATAAACAAATTAAATATACCCTGGTCTTCTAGATGATAAGAACTTAAATAGCAAACACCGACTTATGGAAATGATGAGAATTTAATTGTTTTGGTACTGATAGGTTTACATAGAAACAACAAAATCATGGCATAGAAACATTTACATATCTCATATATCATTACATTAACGAGTCAAATCATCATTCCTCTTGAATATCAAATCAACCTGTGACTAGCCTTCCTTATTTGCAAGTCGATCTTTCTCACTGGTCTTTCTCTCCTACACAAGACATGTCTTCATCAAGTTCTCTATCCATTCAAGTTACCACCAATATTATCTTGGCTCTCCTTAATCTGTAGTTTTCCACATTCTCCCAATCCCCTACTAAAATTTTTAATCTTCTACATTGGCTATGTCTTCACAACAAAACTTCTCGTTTCTTGATCACTTCTAACTTTCAAATAAACTCTCAAATTTCTTCCTGACTGGTTGTTAACCATTTGCCTGATAGCCTAACTGCACAATAGAATCTTGGCCACAAAATTTAACATTGGTCAAATGCTCCTGCATCGGACTCCCTAAGAGGCTAAAGAATTCATGGGCTCTTCCGTATGAAGGTAACAATATCATTGAATTTCTCCTATTTTTGTGCTTTTGCCAGTTGTCTTGTTTTTGAATTCCTTGTTGTGCTCCCTCTAAATGTACTCTATGCTTGCATTGGCTCTTTTTAAGTTTCTCCATCTATCTTCATTTACTCTCCACTTTCTGTTGATGTCTTCACCTTCTTATTTCTTTGTCAATTTCAAAAAATCCACAATTCTACCTCACGATTATTCATCCACTTGTCTTTTTTCCAACAACATCAAAATCCTTACATAAATTTGTAACTTCACCATTCATGATTGAATTTGTGCCATCTTTCTCTACTACAACCTCTTTCATCATGTATGTACTCTCTCCTTCAAAGTACTCTTTCAAACCGAATATTGTCGCTATTCACACATTTTCCTTCACAAACACTAATTTTGTAAAGGTATGAATATAATTTCCACCATTATCAAGCTCTAGGTCTGAATCTCTTTGAGCACCATCTTTCATCAAATCTTCAAAGCCACCAAAGTTTGAAATTGCTAACCTCAGAGAAATAAATATTTCATCATTTTCTCTCACTTGGTAAACTTCTACCTTAACATTTTCTAAATGTTTGTAACCTTCATCAATATCCTCATTCCTATTGCCCCAAAATTGGCTTCTCACTAAATTGCTATAATATCATTCTTTACTCATTTTCTTTCATCCTTTTCTCAACTTAACTTCTTATCTACATCCTTTTATTACATGTCTCCCAAGAGATATGTCACTACTACATATGCACCATCTACTTCCTCTTTTCTATTGTCTGCAACCACATCTTGATTAGGAAAATAATTATTTTCTAATGCATCCATTCATCTTGCAATTATGTCCAACACCTCATGGAGTTTTTTTCTCCACTTCATCCTAATATAATGAAAGTAGATAACATAGGGAAATGATCATTTCATCATGAAAGTAAGAAACATGTAAAATATGAGCCTCAAAAATATGCTACTTCAACTATTCTAAAAATATGGAGGATGAATAAATATGTTAACCCCTCAAACCAAGTTCTTGAAAATAATGACCTAAACTGATCACATGAGGCTATAACATATTAAAAGTTCTTAATTATGACAGATGAACACAACCCAAATCTATTTTGCATGATAATTTATGGGCTTCAAATTATTTACCTTCAAAGCAGACCACATAAAACAATTAGCAGTGGTGCATTAAAGTGACTTAGTCAAATTTGATCATGTGCATTTGAAATTTGAAGGCACCAACATGAACATCGATGGAAAGGATTTGGATTTAGATCCCATAGTGGCAATATAATATTATTGCATGGAAGCATATTTTCTATCTTTCGGGACACAAAGTCAAAGTTTTAATAGGAAAAAGAAGATAATCTTATCTCTATCTAGTCGAACTTGGAGAAGCATTAAGTTTTAAAATTTAACTTTTGGCATGGCCCTTCTCTACCCCACTAGCCATTAAATATTTCTCGATGTGTTCTCATTTTGATTTGAGTAATAATTCAAATGAGAGGTCATTTATGCACAACCACATTGTAAATTGGAGTAGATTGCAATTCAAACTTCATACCCTGAGGCCAACATGGAGAGTGAGTGGAGTACTTTGGTACTCATTAATCAGAAGTGTCTAGATCAAGCCTATTTGGGGAACATGAGAAGCTAGTGAAGGTTACCTAGAAGAGAATAAATAACATATTTTTTGTTGATAATCCTCAATTTGAGAAAATTATGGGCTTACTTCTTGTTGATGTGTGTTTTATGACCCACCAAACAGTAGAACAAAATATCAAGGTATCTTATCCTCTCTTGATCAAAGTTCTCTATATGCTAATATTGTGAGAAGATCATATAGGTCAATCCAAGGTTCCTTTTGTACCATGTCTTTACCAAGGATAAGCTCGGTGGTAAATGTGATTTTCTAAATATCACAACAGGCCTTACGTTTTCAGCCTTGAAAGATTTGCAATGAAACACCTTTTCAGAATTTTTAGAATATGCAGAAAGAAAAAGGAAGTAGGGTTCAAAAATTTTAATCTACTCCTAAGGGAAATGATAGCAATGGTCAATACTTCGGTGGACAAATTCCCAATAACCAGGTATTTCTTCGTCAAGTTATACTACAACTACACGAGAACTAGTGCAATCTTCAAGGTTTATGCAGAGGATTTTCATACCACCATGGACACCATCATGAAGAACAATGTATGTGAATGAAAAAAATTAATCACATGCATGAATGAGGTTCATGCTAACTTTTCACAATGATTTACAATTAGTAAAACGTCAAAAGTATGAACCAAAGGAAATCATCAAAATACCATCATATTTATCATTGCAATCACAACACTTCATCTAACATTAATCCAACAAATATAAACTAAATGAGGGAGTTATGAAACCAAGAAAGCACTATAACACATCAAGTATTCACCATCAAACCAACAATGAAAACGTTATTGTCTCAGTATCTCTTTAGCAACAATCTCAAAATTTTGACACTTATAAATGAGAAGTGAGGCCTTTATATAGGTCCTTGAATACAATGAGTGCCCCAGATCAAACAATAACGGATGGACCAGATTGTGCCACCTCAGCCCTAATTAGGTTTAGGGCAAAGAAGAAAGAACCTACATTAATGCAAAAGGAATCCACTACCATAGTGGGCAATTAGTACCCATTATGCATGCATGCTCAGAAGGAGAGTGGGGGTGCAATAAATGACCACTAAGCATGGACATTATGCATTAAATGAATCTCCACCATGGAATCTACCTTTGACCTCTTTACTTGAATGCCTGGAATCTTCCCAATACTGCTTCTAACTCATCTATACTGATGTTGAGTGTTGATTCCTGCTTGAATTCCAAAGCTACCATAGCTTGTTCAGCTTTTTTCAAGCTATCATCCCATTCTGGAAACAAATATTGGGCAGTGTGCATATTATTCGAGAAGGTGGAGAAGTTATTGAAATCATCCCTGGTGAAGAAATTCAATCTAAAGAATTCCTCCAATTTACTCTTCAGGTTGTCTACACTTATCTCATTTTCGTGTACAACCTTTTTGATACCAGTGATGCGACAATATTGGATATTTCTTTCTTGATGTTCTTATCTATTACATTCAATAGAGAAGATTCCTTAATGAAATGCCCAAACATTTCCTTGGCCATGAGCATTGCTCCATACCATCGGCTAAAATCAGATGCTTCTTCTTCTTTAACGATCCCATGGTCGAATAGTACATGCCTAGGCATCTCCATCAACTCCTACAATTCCATGATCATCTCATCCTGATAGATATGCTCATCCTCCCATGATTCCTCCATGCACTGAATCTAGGAAAGGATGTCCAATGCCCTATCATAAACTCATACCAAGTCCTCAGCATACTTATGGGCCTCATTTTGGATGCCTTTGATCCAAGCCTCTTCCCCCCTGAGAATTTCTCCCAGTTCTATCTATAATCTCTACCGCCTCAATTGGAACAACTGATGGAGGAACAAAAGATGGACCTTCTTCCCTTTCTTGATGAGGTAGACTATTGATGTAGTTGCATAATGCTCTAATATCTCCTTTTAGCCTTTGATATTTCTCTTCTAATCTCCTCATCTTGTTCTTGACCGCCTGTATAGAATCATCAAGTACCTTCAATACCTACTCTTGGGAGGCATGACCTAAGTCACACAAGGCCATGTTATATTCATCTGGAGAAATTTTATCCTTTTCTTTGTCCATGGCTGGTGTTTCAAGCTAAAGGATTTTGGAACCAGACTCTCCTCTGACAATTTTTGCAAACCTATTAGCTTTTCCTTTCTCCTATGATTGGTAGACTTTGTTCATGATTTCTTGCAATTTGATGGTCTGGTCAACCTCCTTTTCCTGACTTCTTTGCAACCTCTACCTCACGCATTATGGAATAGAGGCCCCTTGATCTTTCTGAACTGTCATCTGCTTCTGTCCCTGCACCACTCTTGTGTCAATTTCCTTAGCTATAGGACTTTCTGCTATCACCTCTTGTGCTGGTGTCTCTATTGTGGGAATCTCCTCTTCAGTTATAGGAATATCCTATTCTATTACCCTTCTAAAAAACACACCAAGACTTTCCTCAGTGGTAACATCATGTTCCATAGCTTATGCTGGTGCAAACCTCTCATTGGTTTTGATGCTCAATCTATCCTGAACTAACCTCATCATGTGTTTCTCTCCTTGCTCATTTCTCACCCTACTTGCGTCTACTTCTTGTCTGGAAAAAAATCCTATCTCCTGCACACTTGGATTCTGGCTAGGTGAGGATGACATATCCTCAACTCTTGGTCTATTTGGTGTGGTTCTTCAATATGGAGATCCAACCTCCTCTTTGTGTGTGCTCCTTGAGCAATACTCGTTTCTTTTCTCTGCTCTACACTCCCTGAAAAAATTTATCCTTCTTCAATCCTTTCTCCTAAATTTTTCTTTAGTATTTCATCCTATAGTGGTTGATGCCCTAATAAATTGTATGTCTAGTCCTCCTTTGGTACATTCATTCTACCAATTTGTCACTCAATACACCAACAAAACCCATAATGATACATACTAATGAAAATGGTGGACTTCAGTTGATCTAAAAAATTTAGAGGAAAAGCACCAATTTTTATCCATATTAATAGATGCTCAACTAATAAATACCATTGGGATACACATTTTAATGTTCTTTTTTATCATTGTGATCCTTGGGAGAGAACCTAATTTTTCCAAAAAAAGAATAATGTACCTATGCCATGTGTAATTCTTCAAACTTAAATTATAATTTATTAGTGTACTTATACTAGATCTGAGCTTTTATCTCCATGGGGAAACTTGTGCCTAGCTTTCTAAGTTAAGATAAAGATTCCTTTTTATTCTGCAAGCCCGCGACAACATGACACATGGCACCCACTTGCTCACTGTCTAACTCAAGAAGTTTTACTGTATCATCTTAAAATGGAAGTACTTCCATGTTAATAATGTTTAACCCTCCTTAGGGGGTGTTTTTAACCATCATCATATAGTCCCCTCATTTATGCATCCTCTCCTACTTCTATGTATGTTTAGGACCCTAATTGGGTCTCTTCGAGCACCATCCATCCCATCTAGCATATTTTCTAGGGGTTCTGACTCTTGGGGTCAAGGTCAACCTTGAACTTAACCTAGGTCAAGGAGGACCTCTACCTCAACCTTTACCTTGGTCCCCCTTTCAAATTTGAAAGTCTGTCAGCTGCCAGAAATCATCAAAAGGTTCATTTCTAGCTTCTGGGTCAGCTATTTTGGGTTTCAAAATGACGATTCTTAAATTATATTTAATATAGGTCCTCTTCTATGGGTATAGGTATAATTGGAATTTAATTCTCCTATGTAGGCCTCTCTAGAAGATTGTGCCCTAGATTCATATATAAGGAAGTTTTCTCCTCTCATTTTCTCTAAGCCATGTTAAGCACGAATTGTCAAATCAAGCAAGAAGTCATCAAGCATAAAGTTCAAGCATCCATTGTTCTACATGTTTTAAAGCTTTCAAAATTCAATCAAGGTTTTCAAGTCTTCCTCTCAAGCATTCAATTTCTCCTTTGAAGATCAAGGATTCAAGCTTTCAATCCTTTGAAGGGATTTGGTTCAAGCATTCAAGATTTATCATTCAAGCCCTAGATCAATCCATCATGGTGGTGTGATCTTCCTTCAAGATCCTTTGTGCATCCTCAATACTCTTTCATTCTTCCTTCAAGGTGGATTTCAAGCATACAATCGTGGAGGTTTATGGTTTCTAATATTGAGTCCAAGATTTCATATTTACATACTTTTTTACATTCAAAATACAATTGCATATCTATTGCATATCATAGCTTCATTGTTAGATTTACTTCTACTAATTTCTAGCATTCTTTATTTCAATTATTGATTTCAAGGTTAATTCCTAAATCGGGGTTTGCCTCCCCCCAACAAAAAATCCATTTTTCTTGTAGGTACAGGTATAGAATAGTGAATCGGAGTGCAGATTTGGATACCCTTTTAGGAAAAATTTTGGGATACTGAAACAGATTTCATGTCAGAGAATTTTTAGGTTTATTCTACCCTAGGTTGGGATTGGAAATTTTGGGTCAATGGTGACATTGACTTGAGGGTCAAAATCAGAGTTGTGTCAGAACAGATAAAGATTTCTGGGTTTTGTTCATTTCTGTGTTTCTATTCCAGACCGGGTCCCAATTTTTCTAGAAACTAAGTGTAGAACCCCGAAAAAAGCATTCTTCACATCTACAACATTTCAAGGTTAGTACTTTTCACCTACTCATTTCAATTAAAGTTCTTAATCTATCTAACCTAGCATACACTATCTTCTATAAAATAGGAGTTAGGGTTTTTCTCTTTATCCCTATCCTTAATAGGTTGATTCATTTATGTATTGATCCTTTCTTTAGGGTTAATCAATTTGGATCTTCCCTTTAATAAATTTGGGATTAAGAGGACAATCTTACCTTCTTCAATATTCTTATAACACACCTTAAGTTCATCCTTTACATTTTAATTATCTTCACATATATTCATAACACCCCATTTCCTATCTTACATTTCAAGTAACAATCCCTCCATTTTATATTTTACTTTTTGGTGAACCCGCGATAGACAACTCTTTCTTTTTGGTGTTAGATGCTTTGCCTCTTTTCCTTAGAGACTAGATATTGTATGCATACTAAATTAGTTTTCTTTTATGCTCTTGCATTTTAAAATACAAAAAAATCTAGATACTCATAAAAATATAAAAACATTTCTTGAATTTCAATCACCATGAAGATCTTTAAGATGCTTTGGGGTATGCCTATTTTTCTCATTATGCTTCTTTTAGCATCTATTTATAGTACTTATGATGTATATGAGAGTATCATTCATTTCATCATGTTTGTTAATCTTCATGTTTCACCTGCTTATGCTATTTTGAGATTAACTAATACTAGTCTTCCTACTTTCAAAACTTTCATCAAGGATTTGTGCAGTGACTTATTGCTATTTTGGATTATGTGAAGAATTGGGTAGATGATACCCCATTTAATAATCTTCCTAATCCTAATCCTATCATTCCTAATATAGTTCCTAATCTTCCTAATCCTAATCCAATTCCTAATATTCCTATTCATGTTTTTCCATCTTCAATCCTATGTTCCTCTCACACTTATGATGGGGTTCAAACTAAGATTCATGATACCAATGTTCAAGAATTCTTTCATTTACCCTCCCCTTCTTATCTGATTTATGTTGAAATTGAAGGGAAAAACAAAGAAACCTCTTCCAAACCTATCATTCCACCATCTACAACACTTTCTCATGAACACCATAATCAATCTCCTCCTGTAGAAGATTTCCAAGATATGTACACTACTAGATATACTATGGTGGATAAACAAGGTTATAAGGGTTTAGGGCTTGGTATTAATGAACACGGCATTAAAAACATGATTCATTCATCCCCTAAAAAAGATATGCATGGTATTGGCTTCCCGCCTTCTCAATTCAAGGTGGCTGATCTTAACTATCATCCTCCTCTTCACATTATTCTTCCAACACTTTCCTTAGATGACCCTGATACTCCTCAAGACGTGGCTAAGAAAGTGTATGTCCAGTTAATGAATTCTAAGAAAGAAATATTTAAACCTATGCCAAAAAATGCTCTCTCTAAATGCAAAAGTTCTTTCATTATAATAATACACATTTACTTGTTGATTGTGTGCATTTCAAACTATATGTTAGAGAAAGGGTTGCTTTAGGAATTATATCTCATTCTTGTGTGGTATTACAATTTATTCATAATTTTTATATAGGGAATTCTCCTCGTTCTTCTATAAATTTGATAACATTTTTCTCCTCTTGTCTCTTAATTGGGGGGAAAGAGGTATCTCCTTCCAGTATTATAGGATCCATTATTCTCTTAGCATGTATTTTTTTTTGAGTTTAATTGGTTATTATTTCTACATTCTATTCTTATAATTTTCTATTATGGTACATACTTCCTTTGCTCATTCATGTTATCTTTTCTAGGACAATTTTTTTGTAAAGATATCTCTTTGCTACAATATCTCTTGATATAATTTGATATACCCATTTCTTTCATCCCTTGGGGGCAAGGTATTTTCCTTCCTACTCTATCTAAGGATATACTTTCCTTAGCTTAGTGGCATTTTTTTATCATACAACACTATTTTCTTATAAAGATTTATACTTTTGGCTATGGATACCCTCTTATATGAGAGGTGATTGTCCTAGGTCATCACCTCTTCTTTATTTTGAAAATTATGTTATTTATAAACTCATGCCTTTTCTTTGGGTTAGAGTTTGATTCCTTCATTCTGAGATTTGTACATCCTCAAGACTCTTTCATTCTTCGTTCAAGGTGGATTTCAGGCATACAATCATGGAGGTTTATGGTTTCTAATACTGAGTCCAAGATTTCATATTTACATACTTGTTTACATTCAAAATACAATTGCATATCTATTACATATCATAGCTTCACTGTAAGATTTACTTCTACTACTTGCTAGCATTCTTTACTTCAATTATTGATTTCAAGATTAATTCCTAAATGAAGGTTTGACTAAGGTAAACCCCTCCCCCCAAAAAACAATCCATTTTTCTTGTAAGTACAGGTTCACAATAGATGATCAGAGTGCAGATTCAGATACCCTTTTCAGAAAACTTTTAGGATCTGGAAACAGATTTCCTGTCAGAGACTTTTTAGGTCGATTATGCCCTAGGTAAGAATTGGAAATTCTGGGTCAATGGTGACATTGACTTGAGGGTCAAAATTAGAACTATGTCAAAAGAGAAACATATTTTTGGGTTTTGTTTTTTTCGGTGTTTCTATTCCAAATCCTATCACAAATTTTCCAGAAACTGAGTGCAGACCCCCCAAAATAGGCTTCTTTAGATCTGCAACATTGAAAGGTTAGTACTTTTCTCCTATTTATTTCAATTAAATTTCTTAATCTATCTAAACCTAGCACACACTCACTTCTATAAAATAGGAGTTAGGTTTTTTCTATTTATCCCTATCCTTAATAGGTTGATTCATTTATGCATTGATCCTTTTTTATGGTTAATCAATTTGGATCTTCCCTTTAAGAAATTTTGGATTAAGAGGAAAATCTTACCTTCTTCACCATTCTTATAACACACATTAAATTCATCCTTTACATTTTAATAATCTTCACATTTATTCATAACACCCCATTTCCTATCTTGTATTTCAAGTAACAATCCCTCCATTTTATATTTTACATTAACTTCTCGTGACCTCACGACCTCGCGACTACAACCGTCACTACCCCTCCACAATTATCTTTAACTTCCTTTAACTATTGTGACCTAATGATAATCACTACTCCTGACCTCTCCACTTGATTTATTCACTTCCTTTACACCGCACGAGCTCACAACTACATGAAACATGGTGCCTAGTCACTCACTCTCTAACTCAAGCAGTTAATGGATCATGATCATGCGACCACATGAATGAAACTATCACTATCTCTCCACTATTATATTTTAACCACTAATTGAGCTCATGACCTGGTGACTAACTACCCTCATAAGATCTCACCTTGTTCTCTTGACCGCTTGAACACCTCATGACCTTGTGACTGACAGTTATCACATTCTTGCAAATATTTTCTTCTAATGGCTCATGACCTCCTGATCCAGTAACAACATCTACTCACGAGCTCTTGACATTTTCTACTAACCGTTGACTTGACCCACAACCTTGTGATAACTTCCAATCTCCAACTCTCCTTCATCTATCATACCATCATCCTGATGCCACGCCAAGTCCCTACAGCCCACAAAACATATTTTATCATCCTGTGTACATTAGTGTCTCAACGCTTCCATGCACATGAGTGAACCAAAATCACTTGTTGGTTACTAACTAAATGGTAGCTCATACATAAAAACAACTTAAAATAATTATGTCGGGCTAAGGTGGGATAAATCCCCCTTTATAGATTTTTGACCCACTAGCCCTACTATAACTTGAAATCACGACTCTCTTTTCTCTAATCTTTTGAAAGAAGAAAAAAAATGTTGAATTGTACCATGACCATGAAACCACAAATCTTTTCTCCTGCACCAAACTAAAAGGTTTCACTGAAAAATGTAATGTCTCTTTGACATTTCACAGCTTGTCTTCAACTATTTCAATCCAATGTTCTCCTAAACTAAAATATTTCATGACATTTTGTCATGTCCCTTTGACAGTTCAACATCTTTTCCCTTCCATCTTAAATGAATGAACTTATACCTGCACATAGAGAAAACATATTAGCAAAACAATTGTCTCTCTCATCTGGTTTTTGTATTTCCTCTTTTCCATTGATATAGATCATATATTTGTCCATCTCCAAAAGATGGATTCTAGATTCTTCATTCCTTAGCTGGCCAAATGCAATCATCTGAGCCTGTTTTGAGCTATAGGTAAAAATAGGTAACAATACCATAGCAAAAATCCATAATCCCAGTATTCAAGAGGATAAAAACCTCAATAAAGACTTGCAAAATACTCCACAAATGAATAAATTAGGCGCCCATACGAAAACTCATTTGCATGTAGGAAGATATCATTTCAAATACAAGGAGAACAAAATTCACTTCTCATCATCATGTCACAATAACATCTATATATAAATTGGGATATGATCATTTATTTCCAAATTAACCATATGTGGGGAATTAAATAGTCAATTTTCCATCCTTCCTACCACTGGGTTTCCCTCACAATAGACAAGGGAAATTCTATAAGACACAAAACAATCTAATATATATTTGCAATGCTCAATGATATTGTTAATCATCCAGCTTGATGGGGAAACAAATTTCAAACAATTTACAATTCTTAAATAATCACTTCCAAACCTTATATTTATCATACCTTTATCCTTGACCATTTTTATACCAATGTATGTGGGAAATACCTTTCCATAGAATTTTGTCTGAGTACCGAGTGGGAGGACTACTGTCGAGACAAACCTTCCATTGTAGTCATGAACCAAAGCCCCACATCCAACAGGTCCAATTCATTAGGTTTAATATTAAATTTTGTTTAGTGTTATAATTAGGATAAGATATAGAATTATAATTAAGGTGGAGTCAAATAATAACCCTAATTTACTAAGTGCTAGGATCCAATTTCATTTAATGTTAAATTGGGATTAGGATAAGGGTCCAGTTTTGTTTTATGTTTGGAGTAAGGTTTCAATTTATGTAAGATTAGGGTTTTATTTGGTTTGGATTTAATCCTAAGGTTCCATTTGGTCGAGATTTATGGTTAGGGTTTACTTTTATTTATGGTTATTTTTAGTTTGGATTAAAACATTAAAGCTAATTTAAGAAAACTTAAGGTTTTGTTTGGTGTAGGGTTCAACTAAGTTTAATTTTAGGGTTAATAAGGTGAGGGTTCAATTTTGTTTACTATAAGGGTTAGGGATATTTTATCTTTGAAAATTTTTGATCTTTGAAGAAATCATCTTAGCACACAAATGGATTATGACTATTTGTTACACTTGTTCATTTATTTTAATCGTTTAATGATTTTTGAAAAACTTAAATCGATGGAAAAAAACTATTTTAATTTTTTTATTTTTAGATTAACATGTATGGTTCAATTTAGTTTAGGATAATTATGTTAATGTTTATGATTTTGTTAAGTTCTAGTTAAAAAAGATTTAGTATAAGGCTTGTGGTGAAAATTTAATTAGGGTTAATGTTGGTGTTGAATTATTGGTAATATTTTATTAAAGGTTAATATCATGTTTAGATTTTATTAAAATTTTATATTACAGTTCAAGTAGGGTTACAAATTAATGAGGAATAGGTTTAGCATTCAATTTAAATTAGTGTTAGGTTTACAAATCCAGTTTACCTTATGGTAAGATTTTCTTTATTGTTGGTTTAGGGTTTAAGTTTTCTACGAGTAAGGGGTAGCGTTGAATTTGGTTTAATATTAAATTAGGATTAGGATTTTGGTTCAATAAAATATAGAATTATGGTTCAATTTGTATAGCATTAAGATTCGATATGATTTAAAATTAGAGGTTATCTTGATAAAGTGTTAGGGTTATATTTTAAGTTGATAAAATTGATTAATTAGGTTTACAGGATAAGGTTCAATTTAGTTTAGTGTTAGAGATACAATTTTGTTTTGTTTAGGGTCTAGGATCATTTTTTGTTTCATCAGGGTTCAAATGGTATAAAAATTTAATTAAGTTTAGTTTATAGTTAGGGTTCAATTTGGTTTAAGGTGTGGATTTATTTTATTTTACTGTTACAGGTTCAATTTGATTTAGTTGAGGGTAGAGATCAATTTAGCGGTAGGATTTGGTTATGTTTAGAGATAGGGTTATGGTTCAATTTCATTCAAGTTTTATGTTTTGTTTAAATAATTGATAATTGTTTTTTATTAGGAAAAATAGGTTTTAAAGGGCGCCTAAAACCCGAAATAGAGTGAAAGATCAGAAATAAAGGCCACATAAAAAGGACAGATCCAATCACACAAAAAAGGCCACCACAGGGCCGCTAACCAGGTTTTTAAGGGGTCTCGGAACCCGGTACATTCATATTTTGAAGGGGATCTAAAACCCCACTAAGACGAATAGATACTAAAAGAAATAAAACCTAGAAACCTAGCAACACACAAATAGCAGCCAGGCTACAACCAGAAATAGCCCCATAGCCAAGATCAGGGTCCAAGGGCTACAACCAAATCCAGAACTGGGGGAGTATATGGTTCCCCACACCAAGACCAAGAGCCACTAAACGTATAGCTGGAATGGATAAAACAGAATTCAGGATCCCTGGATTTAAAACAACAAGGGTTTTGACTTGGTCCCAAAACCAAAGACCTCCCACTAGAGGCAAATCCCAGAGAGGTAACAATGTGAGAGAAAGAAGAATGATAAGCCTTAAAAACCTCTTATCTTAACACACAAGCAACTTTCTTTCTTCTAGTCCTGTCATCGCCAAGATAAATCCTCTCCACCACAATTGGAGCATCACACACCTCAATAGGGTAAATGAAGATCTCAAAAATAGAAAGGACATGCCAACTTCTTCCAAACCCCAAGGTCAAGTAGCCCAGATAAAGGAAAGAAGCCCAACATAAACCATCCATCTTATCCACATGACAAGTCTTCACCTCAACAGAAGCGGTTGCCCCCTCAATAGGGAAAGTAGAAAAGCGGGAAGGAAGAAAGTTAGGGAAGACCTGAACAAGAGTAATCTAAACATGCTCCACCTCCATAGGAGACCATAGGGGAAAGGGAGAAGAGGAAACAGTGAAATCCCAAAAGAGACGTGCTTTAAACAGCTTGGGGATGCTCCCCACCAGCAAGCTCTGCTCCACAATGAGAAATAAGTTGGCAACTGAGCAGCACCAAAAAATAGGGCCAAGAGGTTTCAACAGGGGAAACCCTAACCCAAGAGGAATGGCCCATGAGCCAAATCCTCCAAAATTCCCAACAAAGATCCTTCTCTCAACCACATAGGGCAAAGGATGAATGCTGGCCAGAAGGCTACCAACCCACCCAAAAATGAGAAAACAGAGCTGGGAACAAAAAGGCTCCCCATGAAAGCCATGAAGGGCACAACCAATCACCACACCAGCTCTGCTAGCTTCCTAGACAAGGAACTCCTCCGTCAAGAGAAGAAGAAGAACAGTTTAGGACCGCAGGCAAACAAAGCCCAACCTGCCGAAAGCCAAAAACCCCACACTAATAGAAGAATGCAGTGTCACCCACCAAGGATCCCTGTCCCCATCATCATCACCTTCATCACCAGCCACCGCCGAAGTGCCCTCTAAACTCCCAATGCCATTAGAGACCCTAGCAGCGCCGCTTTCTCTACTCTCGCCCATGGTAGAATTTGATTATTGTTAAAGTTAAAGTTCATTGAAGGTTCTGGTTAGTATTATCATTTAATTTGGTTTATTGTTATTGCTAGAATTCAATTTGGTTTATATGTCAATTATTTTTAAAGTTAACATAAAGTTTAGTTTTGTTAAGGTTTAATATGATTTAAATTTAGGGTTACTCTAGTTAAGTGTTAGAATTAGAGGTCAATTTGATTTAGGGTTAGGGTTTAATTCAATAAAAAATTTATGCTATGCTTCAATCTTTTTTTAGGATTAGGGTTCAATATGTTTTAGTATTAGCTTTAGGGTAGATTTTTGTTAATCATTACGGTTAGGTTTAAATTTAGTTTAATATATAATTATATGATTAGGATTATTCTCAATTTTATTTGATTTAGTGCTAAGCTTATGTCTACTGTTAGTGATTAATTCTATTCAATATTTAATTAGGATTAGGATTATGGTTCGGTTTCATTTATGTATATGATCATGATTCAATTTAGTTATATGATAAGGTTTAATTTCGTAAGGTGTTAGACTTAGGGCTTAATTTATCTTAAGATTTTATGTCTTGGTAGGATTAGGGTTAGGGTTCAATTTAGTGGTCTTTTATTATTGTAGAATTTAATTAAGGATTAGGGTTTCATTTAGTTTAGTATGTTAAGGTTAAAATCAGCTAAGAGTTGAGTGTAAGGTTCCTTTCTATATACAATTCAGATTCATATTGGTTTAGAGTTAGTTCCATTTTATTAAATTCTTCAATATCAATTAGGTTTAGGTTTAGGTTTAACTTAGGGTTTTAGTTTTTTCTTGAAAATTTTCCTTCAAATTAATTTAGGGTTAGGGTTCAATTTGGTATAATATTAAGGTTGGTGTTCAATTTGATGGTTTAAGTTAACATTTAATATCATTAAGTTTTAGAGTTATGGTTTAATTTGGTTCAAGATTTAGGTTCAATTTGGTTTTAATTAGGTTTAGTGTTATGGTTCATTTTTTCCCTTAGGGTTAAGTTTCAAATTGGTAAAGGTCAAGGTTCAAATTAGTTTTGGACTAACGTTCAATTTTCTTTTAGTTAGGGTTAGTTGAATAGTCAAGTCAAAGTTATGGTTATAGTTCAATTATATTTTGTGTTATGATTACCATTATTATTTATTTAATGGTTTTTGTTTTTTACCCAATTAAATCCTAACATTCATTGAGCACTAAACCCTAATCGTATCATAATCATAATTGTTCCCTTACAACTAATCCTCAATCAAAATGAAAACTAATTTAAAATGTTCATCTAATGTTGATTGTAATTGTGTTGCAACCCAATCCTTAACCTTCATCCCAAAATTTATTATAGAAGTTCAATCGTAATCCTAACTCTAATTAAATCCCAACCTCAACTTTAAAAAAACCCTAATTGAACCACAACCCTAAGCGAACCCATCCTTATTTGAACTATTACACTTAGGGTTAAGGTTTATATAGAATAATAATCCCAATTTAATAAGGAATAAATTAAATTTTGTTTAGTGTTAGGATTAGGTTTCAATTTGGTTTAGGGTTAGGGTCTAATTTGGTTATTGTTAGAGTTAGTTTTCTATCAAAATTGAGTAATACTATGTTTAAAAAAAATATGTAAAATAATTAACATGTTTTCTGACTATTGCAAATAATATTTGTTTAGTGTTAGTGTTAGAGTTTGATTTGATTTAATTTTCAATAGCGTGTAGGATTAGGGTTTAATTTTCTTTAGTGTTAAGTTTATGGCAAATTTTGGTGTATGGTTCGTGGTAAAGTCTAATTAGATTTCATATTTAATCAAGATTATGGTTAGGGTTCAATTTGGTATCATGTTATACTAAGGATAACTTAGGGTTAAGGTTTACCATTAGGCCTCAATTTGGTTTAATATTCCAGTTTAGTTTTTTAGGGTTAAAGTTAAGTTTCAATATGGTGCTTTAAGATTACTACTTAAATATAAATAAATTAAACCTAAACCTAACCTAACAAATATCTCTTAGCTTACTTTATATTTTATTTAATATATATAAATTAAATTAAATTTAGGGATGAATTTGGTTCAAGGTCAAGGTTAAGATTTAATTTGGTTTAGTTTTAGAATTTGGTTATGGTTAGTCTTAAATGAGGTTTAGGAATAAGGTTTCATTTGTTTCAGTGTTAGGGTTATGTTTTAGTTAGGTTTCAAGGTTAAAGATTTGCGTTTAATGTTTAAGGGTTTAATGTTTAAGGATTTGTGTTTGAGTTTGGTTAAGGATTTGGTTTCCATTTGGCTTAGGGTTTACTTAAATTTGGTATAGATTTATGGTACAATTTATATGGTATTTAGTTTGGTTTAATATTTGATTGGTTAGATGGTTAGGGTTCAGTTTGGTTTTTCTTAGGGTTAGGGATGTTTTTTCATTTAACTTGGATTAGTGTGAGTGGTTTTTTTTTTCATTTTTCATTAAGTTTATTTTTAGTGTTATGTAAATTTATGTTTAGGATGGGTGTTCAAAATGGTTTAATTCGATGAGTTTTATTATTATGGTTCAATTTGGTTTGGTGTTATAATTAGGGATATTGTATATCTTAAAAAATAACTTGGTGCTAAAGCAATGACCATAATTTATTAATGGTTATGATAGAATTGGGCTTAGAGTTGAATTCAGTATAATATTAACATTCAATCTATTTCAGTGTTCAATTATGTTTATGTTTATGGTTAGGGTTATAATTACATATCAATTAAGTTTTAATTTTAGTGTTTGGGGGTTTTCGAGGACCTACCTTCTATACCTATTGAGCTCGTGAAAAGCAAGAAAATAAATCGAGTGATGTCCATGTGCTTGTGCATTGAAAGCTGATGGGTCTAGAGGGTACTAACATGGATGGAAAGTGACCTTGAAATAATAAGAGTCGATGGAGGATGTGTTCTTCATGTTTGCAAAAATGGCATAGATCAATAAATGGAAGTAATAGGTTTGATCTTGAAAATAATAATTTAATCTTGAAGAAAATGATGAGCTCTGCAAAGGAAGATTTTGAGACAAGGGTTTCATACATAGACCTGGAGAAGGTGGTAGTTCTGGGACTGCACAGTATTCAGGGCAAGAAGCTGGGTGGGAGAAATTATTTAGGTGAACAGTGGGGGGATAACGTAGACTGGGTTTTCCCAAATCAAAAACTAAGGGATAAGGCTCAAAATAATGTGGCATCCAAACCCTCTCATCCCCATTTCAGGTCTTTCGTTTGGGCAAATGGGTCGATGAATCTTGACTTCACCTGCCAGTGCAAAACTGGACGCAATGGGTTTTTCAGTCAGGCGTATGACAATATAAAACTTGGGTCAAGGAAGGGGGGAGTCATTGGACACCTCAGACATTCCTGCATTTGTATTTTCACAAAGGCAAGGGGCAATACACAAAAAAGGATAGGCAATGGAGGATTCTGGATAAGATAGTTAGGTTTGATACTTGTGGCTTTATATATCCCTCCCGCTTGGGTGATTTGAACACAGATAACCCTCCTATTGGAAAATATATGAATCCAACTGGCATTCACACGGATCTTAACCTAAAAGAAGTTGCCTTCAATCTATTGTCAAGTTCTGAGTTGTCATTGGCCACAAGAGCCAATTGTAATACACGGTGGGATAGTACCAGAATCCCCATTTCAGAGCCAATGGGCTCAACAACTGTCCAAAATTTGAGGGCCAGTGCTTTAATAGGTAAGATCTGGAACTATTCCCCATCTAATTTTGAATTATCCGAATGGGCTTCAAATAATTGCGTAGGGTTACAAGAATCTTTTATGATCGATGTTGGCCGAGGGTTTTTTATAGCCATTTTTGAAAATATGGCCAGTAGGGATAAGATCCACCACTGTAAGGGTTGGTTTTTGAAGGGTTTGGGGATTTATACCCAAATCTAGTTTCCTAATTTCCAGCCTTAGAGGTGCTTGATTAGATTCTTCCCCTTTTGGGTTTCTTTTCCTGCCCTCCCTCTAGAATTTTGGCAGCATGAAATTCTGGAGGCAGTGGCTAACAAACTGGGTATGTTTCTACGTCATGATTGGCTTTCTATAGATGATTATAGAGCTTCTCCTTAGCTATGCCTCCTTACAGATGTTACAATCAAATGCATGATGATGATCTGACTTGACTCCAAGTTTGGCCCTCTACAGCAATCAATCATTTTAGATAACTCATCTCTAATTGCACTGAGGATGGCTACTCTCGATCATCTAGATTCCCTTTGCCTTGTAGGTGGTAGTAATAACATTATATTTTGTCAGGATTTATGCTCATCTCCTTTAAACTATAGTCCTCCTACCTCATATTGCCATGATTTCCCTCCTCCAATTTATTTTTTGTTCTAGAAATCGCAATCACCTGTCAAGCCAGATTCCCCATCAAAAAGCAGGCCTCTTTTCGACTCTTGGAAAATATGCATGCCATCGATGGAAAACCCATTTTCAAATTCTACTCGGCTATCCCAAGGTGGCCACTCAAATGAGGTGGTACTACATGTTGATAAGAACCTAGATTTAGTGTTCGATGTCCCCCTAGAGGTGGCGCTGGGAGGTGGAGGACTGCCTGACTCAATGTTCCAACATAATAGTCCTTTAGGTGTCACCCTCTTGCGTGATGTACATGAACATAATAAGAGTCTTGGCTCCCCTACAACATTGTGTGGGCCGGTTTTGTTCTTGCCACCTAATAGTCCAGCTTTAGATATTAATGTCTCAAACTTTGATTCATGGCATCGACATAACTCTAAGATTGTGGGGCGTGATCTCAATTATGGACCAGAATGGTCCGTAGATGTGGATTTGGGTTAGGATGAATTGGTACATGTACCTCTTTCATCTACTCATAGGAATCTGCAACACAAGTTCCTGGAAGAGTTAGATCTAAACATAATAGGTGCAAGTGTTCACTTGGGCATCAAGTGTCCTCGTCCGGGTTCCTATAGCCCATTCTCATAGAAAGAAAATGTATTTGGTAAGAAATTGTTAGAAGATTATGTTAATATGGTTGTAGATCTTATGCTTAGTGGAGGGGCTAAGGAATTCATAGAGGAGCATATCAGTGGAGGTAAATTAGGAAATGGGACCAATTTGATCCAGGACTCCAATACCATGATTTCACCTCTAACTTGTGGTATCCTCAAAATGGAGGCGATTACCTCTGAGACTGTAATTTGTGTCTCTTCCTCAAATAAATCAAGAGGGCACCTAGAAAGAGGGAAGAAGACAGAGGCTGAGATTTCTGCTGGGGTTCAGACTATGCTCCCATTCTCTACTCTTCCAAGGAAATCTAAGGAAGAGGCAACATCTTAAATTTCCAAACAAATGAATCAGGGTAGGAGAGAAACTACCTCGTCAAGTTATCAATGAGGATTGTGTCATGGAAATTGGAATGTTATAGGAATTAATGCCCCTAAAAAATCTCATCATATCAAAGATTAAATCCTGATGAGCAGCATAGATATTGTTCTCCTACAGGAGACTAAGTTATCTCATGATAAAGGTTTCTCTATCTTTGGGGCATGGAAGGGGTGGACATTCATAAACATCCCCTCTTCTAGTGCCTTGGGAGGGCTAGTTGTATAATGGAAGCCTCATAAGTGTAAAGTGGAGTTGGGAGCCTCAAATGCTAACTAGTTGTTGGCTAAGGTCTCAGTCTTTACACTCTCCTTTTCCCTGATTAATGTCTATGGTCCAGTTTTAGTTTCCGCCAAGAAACGTCTATGGGATGCTTTTTAGATTCCTTTCTCTCACATTGGATATTATAAGATCATTCTAGGAGGGAATTTTAATGCTACACTAGGGGATTTGGACAAAATTGGGGGTGCAGATCTCTTGTTTAAAGTTACCCAAGTCTTTAGGAATTTCATTGAGGGTAATACTCTATATGACTCTTGTCCTTCCTAGGGGAAGATAATATGGTCTAATAGGAGGAAGGGTCTTTAGTTTGTTGGTGTACATCTAGACAGATTTATTCTTAGTTCTTAATGAATTATTGCAAATGGTTGTTCCCAATCCAATATCCTCAGTATCTCTGGTTCAGACCACTATGCGGTGTCTTTGGAGGTTGAGCTGGGAGGTTGATCTGGGTAACAATACTTTTAAACTGAATTCATACTTTAAGATCAAACACATGTGGTTAAAAAAATCTGAGTTCCCCTACTCCTCCAACAATGGTGGTCTCAGTGCCCAGTGGTAAAAGGGTATGAGATGTTCCAGCTGTTTAAAAAATTGACATTCTTGAAAGCCAAAATCAAGGAATAGAATCAACACAGTTTTGGGAATACTTTTTAAGAAAAGCATAATATCCAAAATTAGCTATATGGATGGAATGCACACATCTTACAACACGGGATGACTCAATAGGTCTATGATTGCCACAAAAGATTGCAAGACAGATTGGAAGAAGTTTTACATAGGGAAGAATTATATTGGAGGCAGAGGTCCAAAGAACTTTGGTTGTCAGATGGAGATAGAAATACCAGCTTCTTTCATGCATCAGATAAAATTAGCAGACAAAAAAGGCCATTTTGCAAATCAAAGATGCTAATAATAACATTCTTAATTTTGAAAAGGATATTCAGGATGAAGCGGTTTGGTTTTTACAAAACCTCCTTAGTAGCTCGAAAGATAATATGGTTCATCCTCAAGCAGATTTGCACTTCATCCCATCTTTGGTCTCCAAGGAAGACAATAATTTACTGTTGCAACCTTTCACCCTTGAGGAGGTTATTTCTTCTATGTTTTCCATGAAAGCTGACAAGACCTCAAGCCCGGATGGTCTTACTCCTCTATTCTTCCAAAACTATTGGGAATTCATGAAGTTGGATATTTGGGAGGAAGTGGAGGAGTCTAAGGACATTCCTCCATGTTTATGCCCTTTAACAATACTTTTATTATGCTAATTCCCAAGTGTGCCCATCCTAGCTCATTTTTTGATTACAGACCTATTTATTTGTAGAATATGATCTATAAGATTATCACCAAGTCCATCTGAGTACATCTTGGGAAAATTATCCCCAAGATTATTTCAGACCAACAAGGAGGTTTCATCATAGGAAAAGATACAGTGGAAGGTTCTCTTATAGCTCACGAGATTCTCCACTCAATAAAGATGTAGGGTCTCCAGGCCATGGTACTTAAACTAGATATGATGGAAGTGTATGACAGAGTAAAATGGGGGTTTCTCAAAAAATTCATGTATAAGATTGGCTTTAGCACTAATTGGATCAAATGGATTTTGGCATGTGTTAAGGGTGCAAAGGTTTTAGTATTGATTAATGGTTCCCCATGCAACTTCTTTTCATCTTCACGAGGAATTAGGCAAGGGGACTCTTTGTCACCTTTCCTCTTCATTATTATGGTAGAAGGGCTAAGTAGGTTAATCTCTTTTAAACAAGGTCAGGGATCTCTGATTGGCATCTCACTTCATAATTCTCAGTTGGCAGTCACTCATACTCCATTTGCTAATGATTCCCTCATATATGCTAAGGGGTCTATACGAGAAGCAGGAAATATTCAAGAAATTTTGGTAGAATACTACAAATTATCGAGCCAACAACTTAGCATTTCCAAATATAAGGCCTTCTTCTTTAATATTCCTAAGAATACTCAAGAGGCTATCTTAACTTTGTTAGGGTTTTATGTTGATGTCATCCCTAGTAAGTATCTTGGAATTCCCCTATTTCAAGGCCCATGTAGGGCAGTATTATGGGATAACATTTTTAAATCCATTTCTGACCGTATTGCTTCATGGAAAGCCAGATGGCTATTGCTGGAAGGGAGAATCCTCCTTTTCAAGTAAGTGCTTTCTTCCATCCCTAATTACATCATGTTGGTGCTAATGGCACCTAGGGCTATTATTGACAAGATTAGAAAAAGTCTCAAGGAATTTATATGGAAAGGTAACTTTGATGGGACATCTAAGACACCCTTGGTTTCTTGGCATAATATCTTGCTTCTGAAGGACTGTGGGAGGTAGGTCTTCATAACATTAATGAGAGGAACCTCAGTTTAGGTGCCAAAATTACATGGAAATTGTATGAAAAT